>CALSBZ010004406.1:274818-287634 GCA_943591055.1 Gobionotothen gibberifrons
CATCCCTGAGCAAATCCGTCCGGTGGCATTGGGCGAGCCCGGCCCAGTCACAGCCCCAGAACAAAGCCCTCACACACGCTCAGCTTTATTTATCGGCTGCTTGTTTGCTAATTTTAATTTGCAAAGAAGCAATTCTCTTTCTCTCTCTACCTCCCCTCGCTTACCGGGTGTCTCAATGGGCTGCTGGTTTCTTTGAAGTGACAGTCGGTAAATATGCATACAAAAAAAAAAGGGGACACAATTAGCGCTCACAAGGTTGACTGGAGCCTGATTCCATTGGCAACTTTAGCCGCAGCGGTGATAAGCTGCATTATCTAGAAAATTGGCTGAGGGAAAACAGAACCTCTGATTGCCAGCAAAAGGTTCCAGATAACGGGGGGGCGGCTGAAGAGAAATATAATTGAGGTGGAATATGTTAACCAAGGTGTCACACACTCCTTGGAAGCGCTAATTTAGCCAAATGTTGGAATTTCATATCAAGGAAACAGGATACATCGAACAATGAGTCGGGCCTCGCCGCTTTTAGTCACTGTCACGACAATTGTGCGGAAAGTCAGAAGTCGCCTCATATTAGGCATGGGCGACGTGTTTGACTTATTTATACAAATGTTAGCTCCTTGATACTTTTACTGTGGCATCGAGACAACTGCATTAGTTGTGAGTAATGATGCCACATCGACACCAGTGCAATCACAAAATGAAATGCAGCAAACCGTTGAGGTGAATAGGGTTTAAATGTAACTAATACATACCACCATGAAACGTCCTCCTTTTTGGTTACGTGCGTTTAAAGCTATCTGTATTATAGATTTGTTTAACTGTTATATTTATATACGCAACATCTTATTAAATATGTGCTAATTTGCATACATTTCAAAATGTAACAAAACTAGATAATATTGGATGAAGCCAGTTATTATTTTGTTGACACCTATGGTTCAAAGGTTTGTTGACACATTAGAAACTGTATCTCAATGCAGAAATCCAGAAATACTGCCATTAAAAAAAATGATATTCTGCTATGTTTTGGGAAATAATGCGATATAAATCAGGGTTCGATCCTGTGGTCAAAAAACTAATTTAGAAATCTGCCTTTTTAAAGATACGTTTGGTAGAATTCCATTTATTTTGCGAGGCACTTCCAGGAAATAGGGTAAACTATTTTAACTAAGAAGTCTATATACAAGTTTAGTTAAATGTGCAGATTAGCTGTTATTTAATGCTAAGTTTAGATTAAATCTGCAGTCCCATATAAACAAAGTTAGTGAAATAAACACCTTAATGTGTACTCTTGACAATTTCCTTCCTCAAGTGTGAAATAAGACATGTTGGATGCAAAGGAGAGCTTAAAAGAATGTACAAATGTACAGGTGCATTTAAGGATAGGGTGCAAACATTTCAGAACACCAATCCGAACATTATAGCCAGGTAAAACATGTTTCCTTTCTTTGCCACATTAGAGTCAAATATATTTTTTACAGATGTATTTTTGGCGATCTGTTTTTATCAGTGTTAGTGTAGTGTCTCACTGGCACATTTCCATCAGAAATCAGAGCAGGAATATGAAATAGTCGCAGCGTTATAAGTACTTAACCAAAAGGCTTTGAGCAAATGATGCGATTCGTCCCCTCACCCCGCGGGCTCTTCCTGAGACGTGCCGGCGCCCCCTCTGTAAACACCAGCAGAGATGCCACGCCGTGCCCTTTCTTCAAAGGATAATTGGGTTTATTTTTGTCACCAAAGTGGTGGCTCTGAAACAACACTGTCACTCCTGACTCTGAGCAGTGATGCCCTCTGATTTCATTGTGTTTTTTATTTTTTTGTATTCTCCCCCCCCCCTCTTCTTTCTCTGTGTCTGTTTTTCAGGGGGATTGTTGACACCCCTCTCATCCACTCGGAGAGTCTGAGGCCTCTGGTGCAGCGCTGGCTGTCAGACATCCCTGCTGGTAGACTGGCTCTCGTGACAGACCTGCAAGCTGCAGTGGTCTACTTGGCATGTGACGCCTCCGACTACATGACAGGGCATAACTTAGTCATAGAGGGTGGGCAAAGTCTGTGGTAGATGAAGAGATGAAACTTTCCTCTTCACTCTCCTGGGATGAGTCTCTAAAAAAAGGTGTCATTCGCACTCCTTAGGAACTCCTTATGACTCCCATCAGAATGAGTTAAAGTCTTACTTGATTACTGGTTTATTGTGTGATGAGATAACTAGCAGCTTGAGCCCCCTGTTTGGGATCAGTGTGCTGTCACGTGGGTTATGACACCCTTATCTTTCTTTAGAGTATGAAAAACACTGCATCATGTTACATTCTAAAAAGAGGTATAGCAGCTGCCGGTTATCTTGTCACACAATGACAATGTGAAGACATGTCTGAGAAAATCTTTGAAGTGCTAGAAAGAAAAAATAGAAACTGTGAATGTGCCTTCATACTCCTTCTTTACATTATGTTATACATCAAATGCAGTTTAAACACACACATACAAGTCAATGGCTCTAAATGGTGTCATAAATACACTGAAAGAAGGTTTAAAATGTATTTTTGGAGTTGTATACGTGTCATTTCATATCAGTGTTTCATACAAATGCAGTGATAAACATGATAATCAAAGCTTTGGAAGTTATATATTGTGACATTAAACAAAAGGTTGTAGAACATGAACTGTATGTGTGATTTTTGAATAACTAATCAACGTGCCTGTGCTCCCTACTAGGAGTGTGAATACTTTGGTGTGTCACCATCACAATATGATTTTGTTGCCTTTAGACTCAAAACCGTTCAACATCTAAAAAACTGTGCCTGATTCAAAAAGGGATTTTCAATTTGAGTACAGAGGGAGAACATTGAAGAGACGACTGCAGGTCGCTGTGTGTTAAAATAGGCAATGCCGCAAATCATGGCACGGAAATGCCAGTAAAGTGTGTGTAACATAGTTAAGAGTCACATCAACTAATTGTAACTATGTACACACATTTTTAAAAAAGGGTTAGGATTTTTTTGTCAATTTATTGAACATACAACAATAATATATATATATTCTCTTTTTTTCCTTTTCTTTCTCACTCAAATTAATAATTATAACAAAGTACAACAAAAAAAAAAGGATACAATAATAATTCTCATATAGTCTCTGTCATGTTCAACAGGGGCAAGAAGAAGCTTACAAAAACTATTCTGGTCCTACCCTACCCTAGCATATAGTTTTCTTATAAATAGAATATTAGGTCATCGTCATCAGCGACATGTTTTACAAAACAATCAGAAAGAAATTACTTTTACAATTACAAGAAATAACAACAAATGGGATTTTACAGGTCCTGTTCATAACCATTAATGATTTGGCTCCTAAATAATACTTTCAGTGCATCATTACAGTTATTCCACAGACTAACACCTTTTGATGAGATGCACATGGAGGCGAACCTGAGTCGAAAGGTCACATTTCTTATTAGCAAACATTTTCCATAAAAAAAGCAACACGGTTTTGGTATTTCTCAATTCTCAGTGACTTTAAGATGAACAAGTAAATGATCAAAATAAAAATGCTTCCTGTTAGAAAAAATCTAACATGAAGGCTAGCTGTGTTTTTATTTCTCAGAGACTTGCACATTTAAAAAGATAAATGTTAAGTAATACACGGTCAAATCTGGTATTTGGGTGACGGTCACACAATACATTTAGAAAAATCAATTCATAGAAGTTGTGATTCAATTCAATCAATGTTTATTTATATAGCCCAATATCACAAATGTTACTTTTGTCTCAGTGGACTTCACAGTTTGTACAGAATATCAGTATGACGATACGACACTCTCTGTCCTCAGACCCTCTGTCCTTAGACCCTCAGTCCTTAGACCCTCTGTCCTCAGACCCTCTGTCCTCAGACCCTCTGTCCTTAGACCCTCTGCCCTCAGACCCTCTGTCCTTAGACCCTCACATCGTACAAGGAAACACTTCCAGAGAAACCCCACAGTTTAAAGGGGAACATGGGAGAAACCTCAGGGAGAGCAACAGAGGAGGGATCCCTCTCCCAGGACGGACAGACGTGCAATAGATGCCGTGTGTAAATCGAAAAGATAATACATTTACAACATAGGTATAGACCAAATGTTTAGAAATGCATGAATTACAATCAACCTCTAGGCAGTGTATACAGTTCATGGTTGTTTATCAGGTGTAAGGAACACAGGAAGTACCAGCATGTGTTGATTACAGATCACATTCCCAGCAGAGTATTCAGTGAGTTGTTTTTTGCACCTTGACTCGACTCCCTCTGGTCCCCGACTCTCGTGAACCACATGCAGGATTACAGCATCCCAGTCGTCCTCTCTGCAGCTCTTTCTTGCCAAATGGTCCTCACGAGTGGTGCTTGTGAGCGCCATCTTAATTGCTCCATTAACTGTTTGTGCGCTGGAAAACAATACTTAAAAGGAGAGGTCGGCCGAGGACGTGACCCCCAGTCGCTGCAATTATACCAAAAGTAGTGCCCAATTAGCGCCCTTTGCAATGTGACACTGTTGCTGTTTATGTGAGCAACTTCAACTTCTCACTGTTAGTGACCGTTTCTCTCTGATTTACATAATTGAGGGATTGGTCATTAATGGGAATGGCGTGTGAGAGGATCCCATTAAGATATGGAGTGAGATCTGATCATCTCCTCTGCTCTGTGCGATTTATCTCCGGCTGCATTGGCACATTAGAAATTATTGGGATTCTTATCCTCGTACTTAATGGTGAAATATCGAAGTTTGCCACAGTGTGTGCACGCAGGGTCTTGCAGAATGTTCACACAAAAGGCACATTGTGTTTTGGAGGCTGTTTCCCTGTCCTGCCACTGAGGGGCAGTACGGAGACAGGCAGCTGCAGCACTGACATTATGTTAAGGGGTTATCACATTGTTTGCTATCATCTAAAGGTAATAACAGTGAATTCAAGATAAAATAAGGACACCTCTCCAATTTTAGTAAGCAAACAGCTCGGTATTATGGACAATCAAAGAAAATGCTGAATAAATACTCATATATTTTCAATTAAATGAGGTTAGATAGTGAACAGTTGCATTTAAAATGTAATTCTAATCGTTTTTCAGGAGGAGATTAGAGCAGCATTTAAAGTCCAGAGACAATGAAGTGCAAATATGACTCTGTAACTCGAGGTGATAAATTACAAAATCCATTTGCATCTATCTTTACCGAAGATAAATAGGATTCCAGTTAACAACCTTAGTGTTTTTCAATTATTTTTGTATATCCAAGTTGAGGTTGTGATTAGTTTTGAAAGTTAAAAGTCTCGCATAAGGAATGCAAAAAAAGTTGTTGAGACCAAAAGCTGCTTTCCCTTTAAGTCCTTCTGTTTCCAGCTATTCCCCGTCACCATTCAGTGTCTAAACTGTTGCTTTGCCGTCATGTTTGGCACCATATTAAACTCTTTCAGAGCCCACTTGGAGGTCTTGTTTTCCTTTCCAATTGCAGCTAAAAGAACCCAATCTATAATTCGAGCAGCAAAATGTGATATCCCCTCGAAACGCCATACAGCGGCCTGCTTCATGAAGTGTAAGTGATCTTGAATCCATTATTTATGACCTCCTTTTGCTACCATTACACTGAAGAGCGAGGACCCTGTTGTACACGGCGCTGTTGTGCTAAACAGTTCTCCAGGCAGAAAAAAGGCCCTCGCGCCCTCACACTTGAAATCAACTTTGATTAATGCTCGGCTCTGTCGCGGCATGCAACATTTTACAGCGTCCGGCGCTCACAGGGAGACCCGGGTCGATGGCCGACAACACGATGAGGCAATATGTGTCGCTGAGCTGTGCCCCGGTGACAAGAGGACCCAAGGGTTTATGGATGACATATTAACATTTGACAATATCAATACACTTTTATTGATGGATTATGGCGTCCTGTTACATACCCACTCAGCGAGGTGTTTGAAGATGAAATGTTACCCCCTTGTAAATTGAGTTGAGCCCCCTGATGCTATCATCTGACGTAGGGCTGTGCTACAGCAAAAGGGAAATGTCAACATTTATCTTCTAATAAGGGCTGGTGGTGCTGTGTGAACTTCTAACTTAATAACCCAGGACCATTTCATTCGTCTAATACCTTGATGGAGAATCTGATCCTCATGTTCAAAACAAAGCTGTAACACTTTGACTTCGCTGTGTCACTCATGCATAACTTTGAAAGCTTATTCATTTTAAGAAAATGTAACTAACTGTGTAGCTGGAAAATATAACTGCAGTAGTCCTGTATCAAACTGGTAAACCGCAGTGTGTACAAATGTATCACTGATCATGTATGGTGTGTTGCTTTAAAAAGTAAAGCTTTGCATTTTGGGGATCATGCTCATTCAGCCAAGATTTAGATTCAAATATTGATATGAACTCATACAAACTCTGGTTTGTACTGTGAATATTAAGCTATCCGCCCTTTGGCTTAGCTTAGTTTAGCCTAAAACCATAACTTGTCATTCCCACTTTCTGTTTATTCTATGGATTAAACAAGATACAACGTGAAGAGTGCTGCAGGTATAACACATTTGTGTAAACCAGCCCAAAATGCATCGTGTTAGTTCCAGACACAAAACTTAAAGGTCCCATGTCATGCTTTTCCGGTTATTACCCGTCCCCTTGTGTGTCATGACGTTTTTTCTGCATGTAAACGGTCTGCAGAGTCACAAACCCTCAAAGCACACCCTGTAGCGAGTAAAACTCCAACACAGAAAAGACCTGTCTATGCTGCTCCAGAACGCCTCGTTGGACATTTCTCTTTTTCCATTGTTTACTTCTTGGGTATAGTGACGTATTTCGGGTATAGTGACGTAACGTAACGGCTAATTGACCAATCCGCGGAGCCGTTACGTTTGGACCAATCCGCGGACTTCCTCACACACACACACACTCGGCGGGACGTTGCGAGGCTCGCTGCTGCGAGGAGCGGGACACTGTGAGCTGGCTCACTGGTGTGGAGTCAGCGAGGCACCGCGGAACTCAGCCTGGGCACACACACAAACTCCCAGCCAGGCTGCGGGTGTGTGTGTGTGTTCGGGCTGGGTTGTCGCTGTGTCTTGCTGTCTCGCAGACGGCCACTGGGCTCACAGGGAGGGGGGGGCAGGAGCTCCAACAAGCTGTTTAGGACAGAGAGTGAATACACATACTATACAGAAGAGATGCTGTATGAGAAACCAATGTGAGTTTGGAACATTTCACAATATACATTTATTTTTAGTAGACCTCAACAATGGAATTATGATCAGTAGAAATGGCCGTGACATGAGACCTAAATATAAATGTATTTTTATTGCAGGATATAAGCCTTTTGCAAATGAAGCGTTTATGAAGCGTACATCTTTTGTTTAGCTAGCAAGATAAGATGAAGCTGAAGTTACATTCTCATGACTTAACATCACTACCCGCTAAGCTAAAGGTGGACCAGTGTTGGGCATGATGAGGTTTTAGTATTATTTAGCCTCTTGTTA
The DNA here is from genome assembly GCA_943591055.1 of Gobionotothen gibberifrons. Taxonomy (NCBI): domain Eukaryota; kingdom Metazoa; phylum Chordata; class Actinopteri; order Perciformes; family Nototheniidae; genus Gobionotothen; species Gobionotothen gibberifrons. Next base: position 282,297 of record CALSBZ010004406.1, read on the forward strand.
GCACATGCCTTTTTTAAGATATGAAAGCATTTAAGAAAATTCACCGGTGTGGTAAAGCTGACCTGTCATATTGCGTAAAACAAAACCGACCACAGATCGTATTTCAAAATGACCTTCAAAACGTTGGAAATGAAAGTCCAAATGCTAACTTCTCGTGTTATCTTTGACAAGAAAGCGTATTTTGCTAAATGTATAACTACTCTGACTGTTCCTTTTAGAAATCAGTGAATTTATCTTATATGAATTTAGGTAAACAATCCTGAAACAGGGTGACACAATATGTGCAGAACGGAGACTTGACTTCGGCTTCTTGAAACAGTTAATGTCTGCATTTTCAAATACTGACTTCAGAGGTAATACATTTACATAGATTTGAATCAAAATGTATTCATATATATTTAAGTTTATTGTCTTTTACAAAAGCATCGCCACCAACTCCGGTTTCATTCTGATATCTTTGAGCAGCCCTTTCGTGTTCTCTTGAGATTCTGCCTGTGTTTGTGTGTGTGTGTTTGTTGCACTTGACTCGCTGAAGGCCCTGGATCATTGTCTACCCATGTTTGTCATCTCATGTGTTATTCATTGAAAGAGCTGTTTTGCTGTTTGCTCTCATCATGCTACCTGCTGACTTCACATGGGCTCACTTTAACTGGCTGCTGTGTGTACTCAGATGGATTGGCAATAAATAATAAGTGTGAGGACTTGTGTCAAGCTGCGTTATTATATATCGTATTCCCTTTGAATGCTTCCGAAGTGACTCGCACAATCAGGCTTTATCAAGACATGTTTACCAAACATACTTATGTTGTGGTCGTCTTTTTGGTTTCTCTGCTTCAAAACACTGGATTTTTCATAATGAAATCAAAACATACCTGACGTTTTCTTTCATGTATTGCCATGGCTGCAGTAATACAAAGTCTGTTGCATTACAGAACCTTATATCTTCCGTTATTTCACTTCTGTGTACATTTGATACCAGTGCATTTACCAAACACTATAATTGCACCTCTTGAGATGTCATATGAGGTGTCGAGAAAAACATCGTCCACATCCTGTATCCACATCGTAAATGTATCTGGCTTTTATTCAACGTTAATCTTGAGCCCGGGAAACATTGCACTCGGAGATCTCTAATTACAATGCAGCTAATGTGTTATTTCCTCCCCATGTGGGATTACTTTCATCTTTCCCATTAAGATGCACATTTTGTTTGGATACTCAAATTACAAACCCCATATTAAATCTGACTGTGCAAAAGGCATTGATCATAGCCCCCGATAGCTGCACTCCAACTTTGATTTAATTTGCACTTCCATTAATATCTATGAGACGTCCGATTGTCGTCTTGGGCATATTGATGGTATTGTAAGCCCTGCCTTCCTATAATGTTCCCCAGCGGCAATGAGGAAATGTTACAGAGAATTAGGCCGAGAAGCAGGCTCAGTGGAACTGGCACTGCAGTCGGAAATTCATTACCCTAATAAATAGAGGAGGGGGGAGTGAGAATGTTAAGAGAAATGTCTCTCCTTCTTAACACAAAAACACAAAAAGCCCTCACTTTGGCCTGAGAGTGAATGACTGTAACTCAGGTGCTACTTATTATGGCTGCTCGTGCACCCAAAGGTCTTCTTGGGACTTAAAAGAAGTCTTTAAATGTGCCTGATGATTCAATAGAAAAGCAGTCTCTTGCTGCCTGTCCATCAGGACGCTTTATGTCTATTTAGATATATGTGGCTGCATTTCTTTGATCATTACAACAATGAGAATGCAGCCGAAATCTCATTAAAACCCTTCCGGATAGAACGAAATGAACATCATTTAAAGAAACTACAATACAGTCGTAGATTCATTGTGAGCTAGATAAGTGTCAAGCCATGCTGATTCCTTATGTTGATTAATGAAGTGCCAACTGAGTATATGTACTGTTCCCGTCCTTTGTTGAAGCCCTGACACGCTGTTTTCTATGGGGAAAACACTGGTGGAGCCAAGAGACGTGAGTTATGCAGTAATTAATGCAATCATGAAGATGAAAATAGCTGTTGTTGCGACTAGCGAACGCCAATGAAGAGCGTGTGAAACGAGGAGGAGGAAGATTCATTGTTAGGCGATCAGAGACTTTGCTGTCCTCCGAGGCCCTTCGCTGAGTCTCCACAGTGTATCTTTCAGTAAGCAGCATCTGTGAAACAAATATGTTTTACGGCATCCCTCACTTCCTGTACAGCACTGCTTTTATTCCTAGCATCTGCAACGCTTGTTTCGGTGGATGGCACAATTTCCCTTTTTTGTTTTCCAAAAGGGGGGAGGAGGGCTTCTTGCGTCTCTTACGATTCTGCCAGAGTGATTCATTTGCAGGTCATTAAAAAAAAAAAAAAAAAAAACTCGTCTTTTGAAAGCGTTGGGCTGCTCAGGTGGCGGAGCCCAGTGCAGGGGAGACACGTCGTAAATAAAGGCCGCTACATTTCAAATGCCATAAATAGGGGACACCTAAGGACCTTGCATGATTGCAGACATCTAATCATTTAATTTATGCGTGTCTAAAGGAGCCCTCATTAACATTCAAGTAGCACTCATCTGTCTAGCGGGATCACTCCGAAGGCTGCATCACTCTCAGATGGAACGGATCTATTTGGGCAACACAGCATGGCTACACACTCTGCGAGCACCTTCAATGTCACGAGAGACACAGCATGTAACTCTCATAACTTACAGTGTGTGATTTGTGATCCAGTGATTGTGTTGCTGTTAATGCCGAGAAGCTTTGACAAAGTTAAAGTCGTATTCTCTAGGTCACACCAGTGGTAGCCTACATCAGATTATTTCACCTCTTCTCAAATGTCTAGACAAAAAGGTGGACTGTATTTGCCGACAATCATCAGCAACCGTTTGATGAGGACAAGTGAAGCTTGTGATGTTTATTTTTTTTACACTGTCTGAAGTCTTTGTTAGCACTGCGCTACTGTAACACACCTCAGTGTCTGCACAGCAGATGCATGCATGACAGAAACTCAATAATAATTGGCGTGGATTGCTTTTGACACGTGCTGGTTGCTGACAGCTGCTTTGTTCTATGGTCAGATTTCATATTTAACACATCAAAGAGTTGGGATACTTCACACTCTGCTAAGGACTGATAGCAAGTCTGACACTTTTCTGTTAGCAGAGGAGAGAGCTGGTCGTTTTCCGGGGGAGAATAAAGTCAAGATGCATTAGGGTTCCTTTTTTTTGGCTCTCATGCCAGATAAATGAAGTTATACTCAGCCACTATTTTACAAGCAACGCAGTTCAAATCATAGAGGAAGTGTCACGTTTGCTGTGACAATGAAATACTTATTGGCAGGAAATTCCTGCAGCATGAAAGCATACTTAAAAAGTGTCACTTGTATGAGTTATAGTTTTTTTTACTGTAGGCATGTGGATTTCATAACTTGTGTTATCATGCTCTGGGCTGACATCGGTAATGTACAGTGAGAGCATTAGAAAGAGCCTTTAGACAATAAACACCAATACAACTGTGAAAATAAAATTAAAATACCGTTAGCTATAATCGATCTTACAGATGTATCTGCAGTAACATGGGCTGCATATCTTAGCATTACCAGCTAGCTAGGTAGCTAGTTTCACATTTAGTAAACCATGATCACTTTCTCGGTCAACAATACGCTTATTTGTGGATGGTGCTACAGGTTCCTCCAGAAGAAAGCCCCTGCAGTATCACAATGAACACCTCCATTGTGTATTCCCTCTCTAGCCGGAGAAGTTACTCTTTCAGTTATTAGCAGCTAACCAATGATACCCAAAAAATAATAACATGCCAGACACATTGGCTAATCATCATCCCAAAAGAGCTGGCTCTTGTAATGTTCAAAATGTTTAAATATTCAATCTATTGTGTGAAATGTGAAACAGTAGGGGGACCCGAAGCCCCCAGAAAGTGCACCGGACGATGAAGCACATCTTCTGAGTGGCCGACTTTATACCATTACTTCCATCTGTGTCCGTGACGCCATTGGGCCCAAAATACCTTTTCCCATTGACTAACATTGAGAAAAATAACGTCTGTAAATCAGTTGTTTTTTGGATTTAGACTTTAGGTTTAGTCTTTTACCCATAATGCATTTTTCTCTGATCCCTACCACATAGTTGTTTAAGTCAACTGGAACCTAGCCATGGAGCTGACCTTACTCATCAAACTGATCTAAAGTCAGTGTAGCTCTCATTGGGTTTTAGTATCAAACCTGAAGGCCTGGAGGAAAGCGGAAGAATGTAAGGGCAATGTGCTAAGTCCCCTCATCCGCCCATAAGCCCTGCAACACCCCCACTTTTTTAAGTTAAGCAAAAGCGAGACGGGGGCCCTTTAATGGCTCCGAGTTAAACACCACAATTTAACGGATGCACAAGGAGGCAGAGACACACGCTCTTCTCTATAGGCTGTATCCAGGAGCATTTTGATGTCTCTAACAAGAACACAATAAATTGTTCCTCATTATTCAGTAATTAACTCCAATGCGCCGGGTCCCCATCCCCCTGCGCCTCACTCTAAATCACCACCCTCCTCCCCTCTTCTCCTCCTGCTACACAGCTCTTTAATTTCCTCTATGCTATGGGGGGTGGGGGCAAAAGAGGATGAAAGGGGGGGGCAGACACAGCTTGATGCACTCCATCATCCCCTTGGCACCCTCTTGTCACCCCTTCGCCCTATCAGAGCCTCCTGCCAGCTTCTTAACCAAGGTGTGCTCACAGGATGCCACCTGGTGAAAGGAAATGGAGGGATATAGGAGGGAGGGGGGGGGGGTCAACTGAGCCGGGAAGACAGGCTCCAGTCACGTTGGACTTAGCTTGATCGCCAAGGCATCAACACTCGCCCCCCTCGGCCATATTCGCTGTCTTTTCGCGGGGCTTTCCCCTTCCTCCTCTGCTCTTAATTGTTAAAATGAGGTCATTAATTGCAGGCTGAGTCAAATCACCTGTCATTTCAGCTGGGAATCATCCTCTGATTGAAAGGTATCATAAAAAGCTGCCCAGGGCCTGGTTTTTGAGGCGTCTGCTGGGAGCTCCCTTTGTGCCTTGACAATCTCCGCCCATGGGCACACACAACTCACTTTACTTTCTTTTTTTTTTCTTTTTCGGTGGAGATTAGACGGGTAGTCTTGGGTGACACACATCCACACGCTTGGCCCAAATATAGATTCAAAAGAGTCAGTAGTGTCAGGAGCAATTCCTGGAGGATGTTGTGGGGAGTGTTCGCTTTCCGCTGTACTATTAACGCCCCTGACCTAATTGAGGATGATGCTCACACACACACACACACACACACACACACACACACACACACACACAC
>CALSBZ010004406.1:287644-316102 GCA_943591055.1 Gobionotothen gibberifrons
ACACACACACACACACACACACACACACACACACACACACACACACCACTTCCATATATGAGAGTGAGGTCAGGTTCATTTGAGGGGGTAATTGTGAAATTGGCATGTAAACTAGGACAACAGAACAAATGACGAAAAAATTAGGACACATGACAAATTTCTTGATAGATTTTTAATAAATGTAGACGATTTGAATGTGCTGCATATAGAGATGTACCATGGTGGTCCAAAAATAAAAGTGAACAGTATGAACTTCATTATGTTGAGGAAAGGATTGCCCTTGCCCATTTTTTAGATGAAACGTAACTGAGAGAGATCTAAAAAATCATACTTTTTTTCAATTAAATAATCTAATATAACATTAATATTCTTACTATAAACTGATTTCAAACAAATGAAGTTAACTTGATGTTATTAAATCCAAATGTGCAGTGGAATGAAACACAATTTTGTCAACAAACCTAACTCAATTATTACAATTACTTGACCATGAACTTACATTATACAATGAAAGAAATGCATGTTATTGAAGTCAATGTTTAAATAATTTCTTTTATTTGAGTCTTCTAATGTCATTATTTGGTAAGGCCTAATGTGTTCTGCTCTGACAGGGTCCAGCATCATGGGTGTAACTGCAAAATGGGCTTATGAGAAACACATGCATCAAAAAAGTGACGTCAAGCTGAATGCCCCCAAACACTGTTCACTTAGTGACAGCTACACCGCATGCTGCGAGGTACAGAAAGCAGTACTCTCAGCCACTTAAAAATGCTCCACTTGCTTAGGAAAATCACAGTGAAAATGTTGCCAATATGAACACAGAAAGACCATTAGAAAAACAGGCCTAAATTATTCTGAAGGCACAATGCTACGCAAAGCTCGGGGACCCCATTTTCCACATGGACTTAATCTTGAGGAACACTACGTAAGATGCTGACAAACCCGCTGTTTGAAATAAAAAATCCTCTAAACACATGGCATTAATATTTAATAGTGCTTCTTCCTCGGGAGGCCACTCTGGGCCCAGCGCTGTGTCTGAAGGGAGACGGTATTAGTGCTGTGTGCTCTGGAGGAAGAGCAGCTTCACACTAATGAAGTGATCAGGGCCTGAACTCTGAAGAAACCTCATATCCGATTAGTGAGCAGAGATGCATGTAAACATGGCCGTGCTGCACGCGATTAGATCACTTTTGCTAATGCAAGTCTTGTGTCACTAAACACAACAACAGAGCGGCGTTTTGAAGTGTTTTTCTTGCAACAACATATTTAATCATTTCAATATTACAGTTTATTTTTGTGATCTTTTCTACGCAAGTGTTTTGAATTAAGATGCAGTAATGCAAGCTGATGGGTTAACAGCCAATAGGGTGCGTCCGTGCATGTGTTGTGCAGCAGTGAAAACCACCTGACCTTGTCCACCATCCGCTCGGACGAATTTGAGCCCGGCCAGTAAAGGACAGGCCATTTGGATGTTATTAAAAAAAAAAAAGCCAACTCCCAAAGCCATCAGGTACTTTGAAAGAGATCCAGCGAGTTTAAGACGTGCAGATGTTTTCGCTTTAAAACCAGCATCTGTTTATGCAGACGCACTTTATGTTCGAAAAACCACAAAGGACCTCCGATGGGTTTTATAGCGCAGTATGAGCTTGAGCACTCAGCTTTGTAATTGTGCTGCACCAGGTAATGAGAAAATTGGTCACAAGCGGTGTTCCCTGTAGATGTAACCCGCAACGTACCATTTTCACAGCATGTGCAGTATCTACATTTATTTGTGGTAGTCTCTGCAGTGCTGTCTGAGCTTTTAGGAGGTTTAACGTGGTCACAGATTAAAGCCTTATTCATCAACTGTAAAGGGACTGATTCTGTCTAAAATAGCGTTTTCATTTAATTGAATACAATATCTGAAAATACAAACCCATTCAGCTCTTTAATATGGATATAGTTATGGTATGATGTCTGTTAGGGCTGCTCGATTATGGCAAAAATCATAATCTCCATTATTTGGGTCAATAATTGTAATTGCGATTATTAAATGCGATTATTCATTGACTTTGAAAAAATCAATTTATTTGAGAAATAAGAGAAAAAATGTGAATAGTATGTTTTTAACAGTTGATTACCCTGAACTTTAAGTATAATTCAACTGAAAAACCAAAACATATATATATAATAAATATAAAAAATAATCGTTTTATTTCGATTACGTTGTTTTCGTAATCGTTGCAAGCCATAATCGCGATTAAAATACGATTAATTGAACAGCACTATTGTCTGTGCTTTAGCAACATGTCAACCCTTTATTTTAAACAAACTCATTCCAAGACATTTTGAACAACATTTAAAAGTCTGTTTTTCATAAAATAACAAAACTGATTCAGACTCGGTGTCCTTCTCTGTGTTATGTTAATCAACTGATCAAAGTATTATAATTTAAAGAGTCGAAAAGGCCTGGTTTTAATATTACCTGTCAAACAACGTTTATCCTTTATAAGAAAACACAGCCCATTCAAAAGGCTCAGTTCTTAAGCCAGTAAAATAATATTGACCAATATGTCATGTTAACAGGATGTTTATATATTTATATATTCATGGTTTCCACATGGACTTGCAGACTTTGAATGCAATTGTGAAGATAAGTAATGTTACATTCAGTGATAATCAAGTGCATAAGTACAATCATTATTTACTTTCAGTGCATGTTCGGCTGTCACATCGTGCTTGAACTGTGGGAAGTGTAATCATTCAACACGCTATCATAGATCTAACGTCAGATATTTTGCATTGGAGAATTCCTTACACGGAAACTTGTGTAATATAGCAAGTAAAATAATACGGTTTTGTCAATGATCCAGATGATTCTAGGCTTTGTGTTTCAGCTTATGTGTCCTTGTCCAGTGACGGTGAATGTCAGCCCTGCTGTAAATAACAGCTTCTTGATACAAACAACACATGGGTTTTATTCAGACTGTATAGGTGATGTTTCAAAGACAACATTTCTTATTTCTTATTTTAAAACCTGACATAGGTTAGTAGGAATGTAACACATGATGTTAACTGGCTCTTTTATGTTAGTTAACCCAAATTGAATTGCTAAATTGTAAACATTATATAACACAAGTTACAGTTTGATTGTGGCAGAACAATGTTATAAGCATGGACAAGGGGTCACAGTTTTAACAAGTAACGTTGTGATCCAAATAACTTGGTTTAGGTTTCAGAAAATACAACTTTAGCTGTGGTCAACAGCAATAAGTCAATGGCTGACTTCATCCATTTATCCATCCGTACCTCCTAGCTATGCACAATGTATAGCTTTTTACCGTTACATGACGTCTAGAGCACTTGTTCTGAGTGTGTACTGCGTGAAAATCAAAACAAATGGAAAGTGATTGCACGCAAAATGACTTAGAATTGAGTGTGTTTATGTTATTCATTCGCCACTTGGTGAAAAAACAGGTTGACTTGTTCAGAAAAAGCTCCACCACAGTGTATAACTACGACACTCGGAGATTGCAGTGCTTCTAACAACTGCACAATAATAATCTCCTTGTTTGTGGAGTGAGGTTACTCTCCGGGTCTTTACATGTAATAATATAAATAATCCAGTTACACTGTGTTGTGCGCCGCAGCTCTCTCACTGACCTCTCTGGGAAACAGATGATGCTTAAGTACAATGTTGTTCTGTATACTGTTGATACAGTGACATAGCAGCCATGCCCCTGTGTCCATTTCCCATTATGTGACAAGGACATATTTCAGACTCAAGTGATCCACCACTCGAGAGAACTGTCTTTGAGAAGAGAGGTCGAGGGGAGCGACAAGGACGAGTGTCCTACAAATGCCATATCCAGCAGCTTCTGTGTTTCCAGTGGCACTTGAGCTGAAATAGGCACGCTCAACAGGGGACAGGCTTCAAGATTTTTTTTCTCCACACTTCAGAAAGACTCTCGTGTTGAAGCTGGAGTGCTTGTTGGTGTGTCAGTGTGTGTACCAACAGAAAAGCGATGGAATTTGAAGCCCACCAGTGTATGTTTGTGGGGACGATGCTCCCTTGCTGCACAGTAATCTGGTACTGTACAATTGAAATTCAAAACGTAATTTTAGTCATACTGTTAAGGTATTCATTCATTCAGTATCTACAGTAGATGGTGGTTGGTTCAGCCATGATGTGCAGAACGAGGTCAGATACAGAGACATTCTTATTTACAAGGGGAGTTTGAGATCTGAACGCATCCATCAGTTATCAACAACCCACTCTTATAGCAATATGAAATGTTCTGGCTGGATTATGATTAAGGGTCTATTTCAAACATTGAGAAGACATATAAACACAAGGTCACATGAATACACAGATGGATAATGTATATATTTATTGCAATTTAAATATCACAAACATTGCATATTACAGCTTCAATTCCCTTTGTATGTGTTTGTGTATTAGCCCTTCTCTTCCAGCTTGATCTTTTATACAAACAGAGGATTTGCATTTAAGAAATGGGTATTTGTGACCCTAACCCTAACCCTATAATAGCCATAGACCTGTCAACCAATAGTTCAACTTAAATAATTTAACAAACTTTTTAAACCAAGTAGTATTGTCGCCTGAAAGTAAACAAGTCATTATGTGTTTTTGTTTTAATTGACATGGTCGACGATGGGTTTAGAATTGTTACCATGATCTTTGAGAAAATATTTTTGCCTCAAATCGTTATTGAGAATGCAGTTGAGTTGTTTGATAACGTGATTTTGTGGGAGACACGGTTCACAACTCTCATTGGTCTTATCCTTGACAACCAACCAGTTTCCTATCACCATTGGGGTTTAGTATTGGTTTCCCTAATCTTTATAACATGCATTTGCATAAGAATAGAAAGTCTGTAGGCAACACGTTCTTGGTTTTGGAAGCATTCGTCTTTTGTGCTTTTGTTGTCCAACCAGAAATTACCAATCCTGTTTGAGCGAGCCTTCATTGCATGCAAGTAAACAGTCTGTGTGGAGAAGAAAAGAGGCGTACAAACAAAGGTCATAATGCAATCTCTCAACCCATTGGTTCATCTGACTATTTATGAAACCATCCAGTTTACAATGTCTCAAATCCAACTCCATTCTTGAAACTCTTGTAGCTAATCGGACCGCAAACAATGACAGATGCAAGAAAGAGGAAGTGCTTGTTGTGACAGAACTGCACCTGGTATTTTGGACGTTGCCCGCCAAGGCTTATCGTAGTCAAATCAACAGCCATTCGTTTCCAAGTTTGTGGTTCCCCACTAGTGATAACATATCTCTGACATCTCCATAGCCAACTCTATGCAGTCCCCTGCATCATGGCAACCACACAGACCACAGTCCAAGTCAGCCTGGGAGTCGTTATCATCAGCTGTGGACTCTAATGTGGTGATGACTTGTTTGTAGTTGGGGAAACACTGATTGACAAGTCTCTCACAGGGGTCAGGTAGCATGAGGACCATGTTGTAGAGTCGGCAGAAGAGACAGTCGAGGATAATTCCTGCACAGTCAACTGAGGGAGACACATACAGCCAGATATTAAAGGTCACCTATTATGCAAATTCCACTTCTTCATGTCTCTTCTACATCAACATGTGTCCCCTCTTCTTCATGTCTCCTCTACATCAACATGTGTCCCCTCTTCTTCATGTCTCTTCTACATCAACATGTGTCCCCTCTTCTTCATGTCTCTTCTACATCAACATGTGTCCCCTCTTCTTCATGTCTCTTCTACATCAACATGTGTCCCCTCTTCTTCATGTCTCTTCTACATCAACATGTGTCCCCTCTGTGGAATGAGACTCTGTAAGTTTCAGGAAAAAAGATTCTCTCTCTTTTTGTCCTGATCCATTTATATAAAAACTAGGGCCGGGACTTTAACGCGTTAATTAAGATGAATTAATTACACAAAAATTAACGCATTTTAATCGCACTTATTTTTGCACCGTGGAACCTTTCTCACTGGATGAGTTTCAGGCGTACCGATTATACTGGAGCACCAACTAACGTGCATGACTTCAGACAACAACAAACCACAGTGAACAATTCAAACATGAACGAAGAAGCTGATGAGACCGCTTTGGTTGGCCCCGTGGATGGGACATTTTGTTTTCAAAAACGAACGGATGGAAGCGTCGATAAGAGCACGGTTGTGTGCAAATTATGCAAAAAGGAATTCGCATATCACCGCAGCACATCAAGCCTCAAGTATCACCCCAATGCAAAACATATAGCAGCTAGCGTGGAAGCTAGCGTGGACGTTAGCCCGACTCCGAGTACAAAAGTTAGCCTACTACAGATTGCATCGTCTGACACAACATATGAGCTGCCATGCAGAAAGACGGTGACAAAAAGAATCCAGTGTAGTGCCGAGAGTCGGAGGCGGGGTATCAAAGCTACAAGCTAGACTTTTATTTAGCATCTGGAAACACACATGTAAACAACTTCATAGACCGGAAGCGAAGACCGGCGGAAACAAGAAGACCGGCTCACTAAAATGTCCGTGCAGAACAATACCCCAACCCATAGATCTGTGGGTGAATCATGTCAATCACCACACCAGCAGCTTTATTTATATGTGATTAAAAATGCGATTCATTTCGATTAATTAATTACAAAGCCTCTAATTAATTAGATTAATTTTTTTAATCGAGTCCCGGCCCTAATAAAAACATGTCTGAAAATGAGCTGATCAGATTTTGGCCACTTTATGATGTCATAACGATGTTTTGGCTTGTGTAACCATTAGCCAATCACCAACCAAGGTAACCCCCCCTCCCCACCTTATCACCTGAATCTCCTCCTAGAGCACCATTGAGTTCTTTGTAACCAAATGTCTCTCAGAGGGGCGTGGGGAGGGGCTCCTTATTTTCATCTAAAGTAACAGACAGAGAATCAGCACTTTGGAAACAGGGCTGAAACAGAGGGGATTATGGGATGCTGCAATGATCTGTTTGGTGTTTCAGCCAATCAGAGACATGTTCTGTATATATCTGAGACCTGTAATATATTGATGAAAAACAGTATAATAGGGGACCTTTAAGTTAAGAACATGGTTTGCTTAACTGTATTTATTCAACAAGAAATGCTTTTTTGAGTTTTTGATGGTCTCCCCTCTTCACACGTCTGCAATGACCTCTTTGAGGTTATGTTTGATGAATTGTGTTTAAACCATATCTTGCGACATAAATCATCTGAGCTACTCTTCACTTATATCTCTAACATTTTAAAAGCCTCCTTTGCTTCCTTTACACATGCATAATTTAGGAAACCATGCCCTGATCCCTCACAGAGAGACAAGCAAGAGAGCTGTTTGGAGACATAATCAATTACCAGCAGTCTCTCCTGTGTACTTTGCCTGGAGCATTCTCTAAGTTGCCTTGCGGTTGCACTGAAACAATGTGCTATGTGTCTTCCCAGCAGTCTCGGCCAAATGGTGCCCCCGTGGGTGCTATAAAGCATGGGATCATCAAATGACATTGACCATGAACAGTTACTTACCGAAGAAGACATGTTGAAGAAAAGATCTCATGGCTTGTGTTGCAAATAATCTAGACAAAACAACCCAAGGCTGCACAATTCTCTATTCTTTTTAATCTGCACATGGAACTAGATCAGATATATTTGCCAATTGACCATAGTGTTGATTTGGGTGGAATATCCTTTTATAAAGGCTTTGTTTGAGAATGAATTATTCTACATTTCAAGTAGGGATGCACGATATTGGTTTTTTGAAACCGATACCGATAACTTCCTGCTTCTCAAGACCGATACCGATAACCGATAATAATATTATATATATATATATTAAATGTACCTGTAGTTTTTGCACACCTGGTGGTAAAAAAAAGACTATTAGTGAGAAAATGACATGAGCATTACTACTATGAACAAAACAAAGCCAAGAACAGTTTTGACTCTTCAAAGTGACCATATTTATTTTCCCAAATAAATATAATTGAGTCAATCAGTCAATGTTTGTAGTCTTTGTCCAGCCACTGCGCCGTCAGACCTAGCATGCTAACGGGGCTAACATCACTGGTCCATATGTCCGTGGTGAAACTTATGTCCCGTATATCGTTATCGATCAGAGTATGAAGGAGTGTGCATTGCATTTGTTAATACAAATAGCAAGCGAACTATCTAACTCTGAAACGTTGAAATAGTCCCATACTACCGACGACATGTTTGTTTACTGTCCTGGCTTCACGGCTGCACACCATTTACGTCACAGCCAGGCATGAGTTAGGGAGCGCTGGATTTGTGAAAAACTCCCCTCTTCCTAAACCACTAATACCACAGTACTGGCAAACGGGAGGAGCCGAGTGAAAAACAAGCGCCCCTCATCCCAATCCACCCACACCGCAGTATTTTTCTCTTTTTTTTTACTCAAAAAATATATTGTATATTATCGGGGCTATTAATACTTTTATCGGGTTTATCGGGATGACGTCATAATTCCTAATATCGGACCGATAATTATCGTGCACCACTAATTTCAAGGTATGTACTGTAGACTTAAAATGTCCTCTAACTATACAATATCCCTGTATAGCCATGTATTAATAAATAACGTTCAAAATGTGCAGGGTAGCCTTGAGTTGATATTCAGTTAATGTCAGAAAGGCCTTTAAGACATAATGACAGAGCAGGAAAAAAGGACAGGTGTACATTGAGAATACAATAACAACACTTGTCACAAATATTAGCAACATTAAAGGTAGGGTATGTAATTTTGGAGAAAGCAGCTTGAGTGCGCTAGACTTTGAAAATACACAACCGGAAAAAATCTGCCACTTCCTCACAGAGCCCCTCCTCCAACACACACGAACGCGCACATGACCAATGAGGGCACGAGATAAGTTTGTGCACAGATGGAAGGCTGACAGGCAGGTAGGCCATCCAGTTACTTTAGCCGGGCCGGCTCAGATGATTGGTCGTGCTTTTTACAGCGCCACGGCTTCCACAGATGACATTTTTTAATGTATTTATTGTCAAAGCATTTAATATATTCATTGCTATCGGGATGTTAAGAGCATTCCATGGAATATAACAAAAAGTGTTACTGAAATAAATTACATACCCCACCTTTAAGTTCACACAAGTATATCATTTGTTTGTTATTTATTGAGATCTGCTATTTTCTATTAATGGATGGAAGAAACAAGTAGTATATAGAATGTGACTCGTTTACTACCAACTGAAGTCATGCTATTGAGGTTTTGATGAGGCATTGCTATGTAGCGTCAAGGACTTTAAAGGTGTAAGTAATCCTTGGGTCCTATATAACAACCATTTTTAGTTTTTGTTGAGTTCATCTGTTATTAAAAAGGGGCAAGTTTGTTAACAATTGACTCCCTCTTAAGGGACATTTTTACAAAGGGATTTAACTCGTTCTAAAACCAGAAATCCATTTGTAAACTTCCACCAAATGAGATGTAAACATAACGTTAACTGGTAAACTAAGTATGCATTTCTGCTTCGTGCTAGCTTTATGCTAAGCTAGGATAACCAGTGACTTCCACTCTGTATTTATTGCCCAGACATCACAATTGCATCACCTATTGACCACTTGAAAATAACACATAACATTTTACAACAATGGCTTTGACTAAAAATACTAACCTTTTATTTAAATGTTTCATTTGATATACAATAAGTGCATGATTAGATAAACAGTCTTTGGTGTAATTAAATGCTGCTGAATCTGTTGTGGCAGTTCGACTTTGGTGGTCTTTCTCTTTTTTGCTGTACTTTCAGTTTCTAAATTATTCACACATTTTCATAATTGATTAAATGAACTGCTGCATTTAAGCATTCTCACAGCATGGCGAGGCATAAAGCTTGCAATGTGTCAATTGTTTTATTCTGTCTGTGGCCTTATTATTCTGCATATTAATCATGGTTTATTTCATCAGTAGGAAAGCTTTGTTTGGATGAAAAAGTTCCTTTCATAACAGTTTTATTGAGGATCCAACACAAGATTTTCTCCTTCAACGATTTGGACAGCTGTGTGTGCAGCTAGAGGGCATCAGACGGGTGTGATGCAGTGCTGATCACTTACCTCCCGTGTTGCTCTGCTGAGACGAAGGAGGAGAAGAAAGAGAGTCTGTGGAGGAAGTCCTCCTCAGGTACATTTTCAAAGAGAATATTGGGGAAGAAGACCTGTCACAGTCTCTCGGTCGCTGGGTCCTCCTGGTCTCCCCAGGCTCTGTGTTTGCAGTGGCACCAAGTCTCCAGTCGCTGCCACGAGCCTCACTTTGAATCCTTTCTGTCCAAGAGACCACATTTTAAATTCATAAAGACATGTCAGGTGGCTGTAGGTGCATATGGTTATGTGACAAGCACAATTCATCGAGAATGAACATATCTCAACAGCAGAAAGAGCACAGGGTTCCATTTGACCAGATTTTAGACTTTTGCAACCAATACATTAAATATGACATAACACGATACAACACGGTACAAAACAATACGGCTCAATGCAACACTTCAAGATACCGTACGCCACAATATGATACCAAAAAACAATAGACAAGAATACTACGAAAGTACATATGACCCATCACAACCCGATACAGCAAAATAATATACGATACGACATGATTCAATACGACATGTTTCAAAACTACATAATTCAATGCAACAGAAGACGAAACGCCACAACACGACACAATAAAGAGAGTTAAAAACTATAAAATATGTACTATACAGACAGTCAACACTACACAACAAAAAGTACCATGCATTAGATGATTCAACACAACACAATATCATACAATATACCGCAATAAGAAAAGAAGCATGATACATGTTTTAGAGGTTTTTAATGACTTCTTAAAATGAGTATATACCAAATGTTGGGTCTTAGTCTTAGCGCTTTGTTTTCTGTTGTATCTCTCTCATTTCGGACATGGCCACTCCCATTTGCCCGCCCTCTCGTCAGTAGATTCACTTCACCTGCTCTACTCTCCACTCACCTGCTCCACATTCCCTTATCAGCTATACCTAGTATATATACAAGTCCACTTCCACCAGTTCACCGCCAGGTTGTCTATGTGGCATTTGCCTTACGGCCCGTCCACACAGCAGCGTTAAAAAAATCTTCCAACGCTTCTGCCCATTCACTTTGAATGGGGTGACGTCACTTTGCCTCGCTTTTCGCCAAACTGCATTGTGGGAAGCAAAGCGAAGATTTCCAAGCATCTCAGGATTCAGAAGTTGAGCAATGTTCAACTTTTGAAGCTTCTGAAGCTTTCGGTGGAAGCGTCAGCCAATCAAATCATATGCCAGTACAAGCTCTAGCCAATCAAACCGCTGCTTGTGTGTCAGGGGCGGGAGATTCATGTGATTGGTTGTTGGTCGAGTTTCAGACACGCCCGCCGGCAAGCTTTTTCCAAAGCCGCTGTGTGGACGGGAAGTGTTTCAGCCCTCTTGAAAGTTTCAGAATCAGAATGAAAGATGAATGGACAACTGTCCATTACCTTCTGATATTTGAGAACAGCTTTGTTTCTCATAGCGTCTGACACACATACCCACCACATACAGACACAAGTATACAGCTTAAATCCTTATGCTGTGTCGAAACTTCAGAAGTAAATCTCCCAATAGCTTCTAAAACAGCTGATAGACAGCATGTGTGTAAGCATGTTAGTTAATGTATAAAACGTATACTATTGGTGGAACACAATGTTCAGTCTGTACCTGAAAAGCCGGGGCTTTTGCAGAAGTAGGCTGTGAAATGTTCAACATGCAGGAGTATGTTTGTGAAAATCTGATTTAAATAGATATTAATGAATTATTGGGCTGGGTGCAGTTTACTTTTTCACCACCTATTCGACATGAATAATTCACCATTCCTTTCTCTGTTTTATTTAACATTTAATGCCTGATGGTTTATTCACACTCTGGACACATTTTTTGAAAGTCGAATAAACTGTATTTGTCTTACCTAAATTGTTGGAAGAGCGATACCAATGGACAATCGCTCTGGGCTGTATTGGCCACATTTAAGATTTTATTAGCTGTTTTTGAATACGTTCGAAATAACAAAGTTCAAAACAGCCCCC
Source organism: Gobionotothen gibberifrons (assembly GCA_943591055.1). Classification (NCBI taxonomy): domain Eukaryota; kingdom Metazoa; phylum Chordata; class Actinopteri; order Perciformes; family Nototheniidae; genus Gobionotothen; species Gobionotothen gibberifrons. The sequence continues at coordinate 299,719 of CALSBZ010004406.1, forward strand.
CGATGTTATCACCTTTCTTCAGCTTGAGGTTTTTACCGCTCATTAGAGTTGTCTATATTTTTGTTTATAAATTGAATGAGAAGGCAGGGGTTGGTGTGTGGAGCACAGCAAGTGAAAACAAAGTTCACATCAGTGCCGTCAGCCTGTATTCTTGAGCAGAAAGCAGCGTGATGCACCCAGGTTATCAAATGAATGAATTAAGTGAGAAATGCAGCTGGTCCGTGCCCATGACCATTAGCTGATAGAGAAATAAGGCCTGCAGGCATGCTATGAATCTTTTAGGTTTTGTTCCGATGTTTCACCGATCCTCGCTCACTCATTAGACAGCACAGTTACTGGAAGATAATTTCACTTCATGTTTTAAATCAAAATGCAAACAGGAATTCGGAGCACATCACAACAGACACACAATTTAAAGAATGTATGTAAGCAAGCGCCTGACAAAATCCATTTGTTCATTGCTGTGAAATTTGATTTGCTGGGGAAATTGTTCACAAACAGCAACATTTGTATTTCTCCAGTTAAATATCTAATATTAAAGGAGTAAGTAGACTTGTGAAATAGCTTTAGAACCAGTAACAGGAGGGATGACACTGTATGTTATCACAGAGATGTACCACAACAGAATGATTCAATGCGCAGATTACTTTCCACAGACGTGAGTCACATTAACTTACCTCCTCTCGCCCACGTACAGCTCTCCTCGGCAGCCTTTGCTCTCCCTTTGTCTTTCACTTCGGCTCTCAGAGTCATTTCATCTGCCATCTGGTCCATTGCATCACAAATAAAAAATGCACTTCTTGTGACAAACCTGATTATCTCAAGCCAAAAATATGTGGCTTCACAAAAGCTGAGGCCAACGGGAGTTAATGTCAAACACAGTGTTACCACAGCTCTGTTTCTTCAATACTTCCCCAGCTCTCGGGATTATGTTCTCACGCAGACGGGCTGAGACTTCTCGCCCTGGCTGAGGAGGCAGCTGTTTACCTCGGCTAAGCAGAAAGCATCCCGTGCAAATGATCCTTTACATTGCACCGGGTCCATTTGGCCTGCTGCCTACTATACTGTAAGCCTCTCAAATGTTCCAATGACGTTGGCAAAAACACTGTATATCCGCTCCTAATAAAACATCACCGGGACAAAGTCAGCAACATTTTATCAGTTGGACTTCTATCCCCTCTATGAAGTGATAATGAAGCCAAGGGCAAATACAGAGCCTCACATAATAAAAGGACATTTCACATTAAAACTGCAATTCCCTCTACAAATGCATTATTAAGCAGTCAGGACGCACTAGAAAGAGATTTTGTGATCTTATAGTAATGTGTGATACTGATAAAATGGGACGTAGAGAAGTCACTGTTTTCACACACACACACACACACACACACGCACACACGCACACACGCACGCACGCACACACACACACACACACATGATGTCTCACTCCTTGAAGGCTGTGATTCTGCTGCACATATGCATGAGGCAGCCAGTGCCAGTTTGTTTGTTGGGGCGAAACACGCGGTGAAACACGGGCAGTGAGCTGCATTCAAATTTCTCCGAATACAAGCCAACCAATTTACTCTAATTAGGCTCAACACTAGAGTTGCATTTTAATGGACGCCCCGCTGTGTTTGCATATGTTTAGAGAACAAGAGCCATGCTAATTGAAAAATTAAGATGTGAGAGTATTTGTCTACCGAGCTCCCACTATGCTGCACTCAGTGTAAATAGAACTCCTGAAGAGAACTTCCACTGAGAGTTTCTAGTGCTTTCCATCCTCCTCCTCCTCCTCATCTTCGTTTCATTGTCTTTGTGGTGTGATGGTGATACAACGTGATAGGGAATAGACCACGGGTGTCCACACTTTTTTCACCGAGGGCCACATACAGAAAAATATACGAAGGGCTGGGCCGCTCACTAGAGGTGAGGTGTATTGCCTCATAAGTTAGCAAAATTAATCAAATGTAGGTTAAGTATGCTTAATACTTGAATATGCTTAAACAAAAACAACAGCCTATCACAGCTCTCCATAAGGTTTGATTTATATCATTAGTAGCTAATTCCTTACAACAGGAGCCTCATGCAAAAAGAGGAAATAGGAAGGTTTATTTCAAGCGTGTTATGAAAATAAGTTATTGTTTTTTTTTGTATCAACTTAGATTTGATAGAAAATGTTTTCAACTTGAATTGACTGAATTGCTTCTTAACACATGAATACTGTGTGATATCTGTTTTCATCTATATTTAAGAAGTACAATACAAGACAAGCACAAGTTCTCATTTGTGCGACAACTCCATTGTCCCACTCGTTGTCCTTTTTGGTTTCTCACAGCAGACACATTAGGTCCAGGTTTCATTGGTCAACGTCAATCACGCCGTCAGCCAGGTTCAGCAGGTTGCGTGGTTAATTTGGCTCCCATGGAAATGTGCTCTCGGTGGAATGAGCTCTGCGGCCCGGCGTCTGCAGGAAAGTCACAGTGGCTGACACTCCACCCCATTAGAGCTTTCCCTAATGCAGAGTGAAGTGACAGCCGGGGATCAAGTTCAGGTACAAATTACACCGCATCTCAGTGACAGCTTTCTGACCCCCTTCCTGCACTTACAGTCCTCTCCATTATTTACAGTTGTAAACACATCAAGCTAATGTCTTGCTGTGTTTATGTGCTGTTTGTGGCTCGAGGGTGAACCTGGTAGTCCAGCTGCTCCATCTTCATTTCTCTACAAAGGAATGTTCCTTTTTTGAAGGGAACATTCTTGTGGTTGGTTGAATATGGTTGTTATTAAATTGTACCCCATTAGCGGTCCTGGTTTAACGCATTTGTTTACTACTTGTGTATGCCTTACTGCCAACCCTCCCGATTTTCGCGGGAGACTCCCGATTTCATAGCCCTCTCCCGGTTTCCTCCCGGGGTCATATTTCTCCCGATTTCTGACAAAATCAGATTTACACACGACTGTTTCCACTCTGACTTTATTACAGCTACACCATAGTTTGGTTTCCATGGTAGCATGTCTGTTTAGTAGCGTGCGCAACTAGATAGTCACAGAAGAACAAGAATCGACAACTCGACCCTCTGCTCACTCCTTTCCTGGTCCACCCCACACATACAGTATGCTCCATCAAGAGGATGGTGCTACAGGCCGCAAGGCATTGCACTCAGAACTACAATAAGCATGTCCATGTTAATCTAACAGCTCCGGCGATCCACTAGCACGTAGCACCCCCCGCGGTGGTTTTGAAATGCTCCCGATTTCTGAGGTCTCAAGGTTGCAAAAGAGTAATGCTTGAATTGAAAGACATATGTTCAACAACAACTCCAAATGTTTGCATATTGTTTTAGCTTTGTGACTACGACAACTCTTTTCAGAAAATGTACTTGACTATCAAAACCTCTACTTGAATTTGGTTGATACCAATATGATCTGATCAAAGCAATATCTTAATCTTGGTTATCCAAAGAAATCAAGTAAATAAGATGCATTCATAAATAAGGAATAACATGTTAAACAGAAACATCTAGCACGACTTTCAGTTCGCTGAAGCTGGCCATCGAGACATCATTTGAACATGTGGAAGTCTCAAAGTATTTCCCTCTCATTCTGCCTCGTTTGGATCACCTTGGAAGGACAACTTAGCATGTTCTCCGTGCATGTGTGTGGCCGTGGCAGGTGTTTCATTGTGGACATTTTTTTTTTTTTGGTTTTAGTCAAATGCCTTAGTTTGTTGAACATGCTGCCGGTGCAGAGGTCCCCTTTGCCCCTTAATGAGTCCCACAGAGAATAAATGTCATAGTGATGAGAGCGGACTCCCATGTCACCTTGAGGCTGGCTAAGACAAAGAGAAGACGACTCTTGATGTCATATTCACTTTCTCTTTTTACTAATGTTTAACCCTGGTGGACCGGCTTTATTTTCATAGGCAGATGTCATTGTCCTCAAATAGATGAAAGGTGCAAATCTAACATATGGGGTATGGGGAAACACACTGTTGTTATTATATGAATAAAGTGACTACACTATCATGCTTATGCTTGTATTGTAATAATCACTTAGTAGGTACATTGTGGAATGTACAAAACCCTGCACAATCCCTCAAGATTCATCCACATTTTTTTATTTAGTGGCGAAAAACAAACTAATGAAAGCAGACATATTTAAAACATCAGATCATAAATATCCATCAACAAATACATGTTAGATTGTGCTCATCTGAAACCAAACTTGTAATACAAAATATATTATCTTAATAAAGGAAATCGACTTCCTGGGGATATCTTAAAAACATGTTTTTGCATTTCATTAAAACAAAGGCTTTTTTTTCAAGGTGATTTTTTTATTTCTTATTTCAACTTCATTAGCAGTTGTACTAACATATCCAGTTTCATTTGAATCTATAGTTTAAAGGCAGTCAAACAGAGTTATTGTACATATATTGTTCATAGCCAGGTTTATATGAAATGTCGTTCCTAAAAACATGGCAAAAATGTTTTTTTATGGCTGTTGATAGTGTTTTTATTTAATGGAGTGATACTAAGAGAGATTCAAAGCTTCCAATGTAAAAACCTTTGGCTCCGATTTGTCAACAAATTGAAACAGTAATTTTAAACCTGGTTTTATCCAATGTTCAGATTTCAGTTCCGAAAATGAATGCAAATTAGCATAAGATTGCACTTTATTTACATATTTGAAGTGAACATACATTTTTAGAAATAACTATCTTAATGTTAGTAATTAACAGAGCAAGTGTCACAGGGACATTTGTTTTTTACCCTTTTCACATTGGGTGTCTACCCTTCATTTATAGGTAATTGAATTGTTAACAGTCACCCAAATTATTTTTGTTAAAGCTGTGGCTTCAACATCTGCTTTCACATCAAGTTGGTGGCAAACTTCAGTGCAAAAGAGATGGAAATCCTTGCCTCCAATAACTATTTCCTGACAGGATTAGGGGATCATCCTGAGAAATGACCTCTGAGAAACTGAACTGGACTGAGAGGAGATGAAATATGAAATCAAAGAATCCCTTTCTGATGGATGAACTGCTCCATATGGTTGAAACATAGCAGAGAGAATCGTTTCCCTAGTTATTCTCGGTCTTCATTAACTATTGTTCTGATCCACTTAAAGTGCTGTACCTTAAAGCAGAGCTCACCTTGTGTGCTCTGGGGACAGTTTCTGCTCAACCCATTAAGAACAAAATAATTCATTTTCAACATCATTTTGCTCTAATTGAACATGTCTGTGATATTCTATTTTTTTCAACATCGTTTGGGACACCTGCCTACCTTTATGACAGCTGAGCGGGGGGGGTTGAAGCGTCTGCTGCTTGTCACAAAGGGAAGAAATCACAGTTTCCAAATTAAGATTGCAGATAAATGACCTTACAAAGCAAAGGAAATCAAAGAAGTATGGGAATGGGGTAAATTGGATTTGTCGGCGTCTAACAGTATATGACTCAAACCAACTGGGGATTCTTTCCACTGTGGAGGAAGTGAGAGTTTCCTAAGGCAACAGTCCCACCTGGGACCTCCTGATGATCCATGGGGTGTTCGGAAAAAGCCTTGAAGTTATTCAAGGCTAAATAGATTTTTTTTTCTATTAACATTTAGGCGGTATTGCTCTGATTTCAAAGCTTCTATACTGGTTTCAGGCGATCTATTCCATTTTACACAGTCAATATTCTGTATTTAATTTGCATATCTGAGAGCTTTGTTAATGTCTGAGGTCTCTTTGTGTCACTCTGGATGTCAACAACGATGGCGAACCTAAAAAGAGTTTGGTTAAATATTCGGATCAAGGAGCTTTGTTTATAATCCAAAATATTATCAGGATATTATTCATTCATTTTGACACTTTCCAAATGTTAGCTTCTTTGAGGAAATATCCATATTTTATGCTGCTTATTTTGAATCTAGCTAAATCACTAGCTAGTTGTTAATTTGTCTGCCTGGCATTAGATTATAGCAACATTATCGAGTGATGCATTATTGATTACATCCTTAAAATATGTACATTTTTTGTCAAAACAACTATCACCTCAAGAAAATCATTGTGTCATTTGTTGAAGAATATACACAGTACTCCTGCAGTTTGTGCCAGTACTGTATCAAAAATACCTTACAGAAAACAAATATTCGGTGTGAAAACGATTGTGCCTGCGTCAATTTACTTCAGTATAAGCTGCAATATATTATTTCAATTTCATTTGGAGTAATCCAAACATATTCAGAGTAGATATAAATATTTATTTAATCCAATGGACTTTAAATTCTGCAATTTGATTACATGGATCCTTAATGTAAGTTTGAAGTGGCATCAGAACAATAACTTGTATACATAATGATATATCTGGTATTTACTTTGCTTTTTTGGTTGAAATGAAAGTAAAACCCTCCTAACAGCACTTGTACAAAATGAACAGTCCTCCAGCTCCACACAGGCATCATGAGAAATACCCATTATTACGGACCAATTTGCTCCTTCAGATAATCAATGTTGGCTCTGACTCAAGCCCTGCTCCACAGGCTAAACGCTTGAATTGATCATTGACGCTTTCTCACCAATAAGCAGTTTAAAATGACTAATTGGGTGGGGCTAAGAGTAGCCCAGGCGTTTGCTATTAGTGTAATGATGATATGACATCAGACGTTTTCTGTAAAGCATTGTCTTGTTGTTATTGGGCAAGACAGATTATGATTGGGTTTGGTCCGAGCACATTATGAGATGCTCCCTAAGTAGCATTCATAAAGCAAAGCTCCTTGCTGTGTCAAAGTGATAATAAGGGTAGTGATTCATATATACTTTAGGAGTCAAGGGGAGCACCGTGTTGGACCTGTATTTTCTTTTATTTGTCCTTGCTGTTGGGGATCACAGATTCTTCCTTTGTCCCGGCATACATCAGAGCGAGTCATTGATATGCTAGCTCTGTTTTTACACATTGTCATTTAATCTTTCTCATTACTGTCATTACTACGGACGCAGATACATCTCATTACAAGGGTAATTGGGACAAACATAAAATCCATGGCCCCCCCCCCTTTCCTTTAAAGTTGGATATCTTTCAAATGCTCAATCTAGATAACGGCTGTGTTAGGTCCACAACAGCTGTTCATATTTCATGATAATATAGCTTCATTTCCATTGATATCTGACTGACTTTGTGTTTCTTTTGATGGCGTGTTAAAAGGAAAATGTGTTTAAATGGGTCTACACTATCTGCACATTGTCTCCTGGATGTGCACCTGTACAACTGAGATTCACACGTACGCATTAACGCAAGTGAAATGTAAATGCAGGCAGACTCACACACTCTCCAACATCCGAGCACACCCACACACACACACACACACACACACACACACATGCTCGCTTTAATGTGGCTCCAACGTCTGATGTCATTTTATTTTTAGCTGGTCCTCTTTTTCTTGTCGGAGCCCCATGAAGTCTTTTCCATCTACAACTTAGTTCCTCAGCCAAATATTGACTTTGGGATCTGATTATTAAGCAATTTCCACAAAACTTCAAATTACTATCTGAACAATTATTTTAAAGACGTTACAAGACCCAGTAGACCCCCAAGGTCTTGAAACTGATTATGCAAAAAGATAATTGCTATGAAGATTTAAAAAAGAATGAAATTGGTTTGACAAACCTATAAGTTGTTAACTACTGCTCAGTGCAAAGGAATACATTTGCTGACAAGGCCACACAGAACGAGGCTTTTCCCCGTGTGCTCAGGTGGGCGGGAGGTATCGCTCTCTTTATTATCGCAGCTAATGGCGTTCCAGATCTGTCCTCAATTATGCGGGATGAGATGAACTATTAATTAATAATTCTTCTGATGGATAAATTGTGCCATGTTCAGCAGATGTGCACTTCTCAAGAGATGAGAGGAGACACAGATGGAGGCTATTGACCAACATGGCCCCGCTCAATGTCTATAGATGTGTGAGCTGTATCTCAGCTCTGTTATGTCCCCTGTCCCCCCTGTCCCCCCTGTCCCCCCTGTCCCCCCTGTCCCCCCCCCGTCCTATGCTCTAACTGCCCACGTACCGTCAGCAGGCGTCCCTGTTTTCCTGATTTACTGTGTGTTAAGCCAATGTTGCATAATTTGTGTTTTAAGAAAATATATTAATCCTTCTCCACTTTGCGGAAATGTTGTATTCCCCCCCCCCTCACAGGTTAAATGTACACCGGCTGAAAAATGACACATCCTCAAAGTACATTTGAGCAAAGGCCGAGTTGTATAATTTCCCCATAAGCTCGGAGCGTTTAAGTGTAGAAAGGAGGAATTATATGGCTGTGAATGGCTTCCTTAATAGTGATATCACTTCCGAGAACAAAAGAAGGTGGCTCCGCGGTGAGCCGGGGAGTGAGGACGCCTCGGCTCGATTGGCCATTGCCGCGGTTTCCATTAAGGTCACGCACTGCGCCGGAGAGTGCATGAGTGACAACACGGGCAAGACGAATGGACCACTCTCCCACAAACCTCGTTAAGGCTGAAATCGCCTGAAAAATAATAGTTATTAAATTAATTGCAGTCATAATCTCGTAAAATATCTGTCAGAAAATTATGTGCGGTTCGATTAACACATAACATGGGTGTCAAATCTGTAATAAAAGCCTGATCAATAAAACAATAACCATGTTGTTAAAAGCAGTCATTGAAAGGTGTTGCTGGCAGTTGGCTCCAGGGGTGAGCAACCCTTTTAATATAAACGGATTTCATCTTTCCACCGTGTCACCTAAATCACCGCAATGTTTGTGTATACAATTAAAATAAGATAATAAATTGCAGCAATGGATGGATTACGAACGCTCCCTTCGACCCCATACATCAGGCTTTGTCAGTGGCCCAGAAAATGCATGTCTAACAATCTGTTGATTACAATGTGGTGGAGCAGGGGCCCCAGAGGAGGGGCGGGGGGGATGACTGTTGCAGGATACATTATTTTAACATATTGTTATGTCTAAATCGATAAGTTTTAAACGAGCGCTAACGACTGCTATTAATTAAACTTCCTGAATGTTTTATTAGGAAAGTTACCACTTGTGTGCTTGATTTAATGAATGGTTTATTATTTCATTTTGTTGGCCCTGACCATTATGCTCGAACGACTGGTCTTTTATCTTGAAAAGAAATGAGGCAAGGCAGAGTTTATTTTCAGTGTGGAGACGATGATAACGCGTCAGTTGAAGGGCATATTTGTTTTAAAGCCTTGGAGGGGAAACCGTGACTTCTTCTTATTACAATTTGCCTGCCTTTTAAACCACATTGAAATCAAACCCCCTCCCTTTTTCTTTCTTGCTATTTGGCCCTTGAGATATTATTATTTTTTATCAGTGTGTTTATATGAAATCATTTGAGTGGGTATGTCAATTTGGGAATGAAATTGTCTGTGCAAGGGAATCGTTCAGATTGGAAATTAATGGTATTGCAATTAAAACTCTGGAGTTACAGTATTTGGTAACAATTATGATAATGACTCTAGCTGGAGGTGTGAATTTCACTAGCTGTGTGCGCGAGGGGGGGTTGTTAACACGAGGGGGGCTGTGCTGGAAAGCGAGAAGTCCTTTCCTCCCAATGTACTGATACAGTATGTTTCCACCGGTTTTCTTGTAATAGAGCAATGCCACTGAGAACATATCTTGGCTTCTCCTCCCTAAGAATGTTATTCCATTACCGAACACAGATAAACTGCCTTTTGTGATTCTGCTGCAGGAGGCTCTCTGCTCTCAAGCTACCGTTGACTGAACGTGTCCTACATTGTGCTGCAGTAATAGAGTGGTTTATCAGTTCATGTTGAGAGTAGCTATAGGCTAAGTATGGTTGAGAGTCACAATTACCAACAGACACAACATGCTGTTTGTCACCTCATGATTAATGCGCTGGATCAATGTGGGCCGCTGCGAAGAAGAAGCACGGTGATGGAAGATATTTCGTTCTCTTACTTCCCCTTGTTTTCTTTTTTTTCCACACACACTGCTATCATCCAAATTGGATGATCGGTAGGGGAATTCTCCCCCTCCCTTGGGTTTGCGCTTCGGTTTGTAGATTTTGCCTTCAGGTTGGAAATTCACTCAAACTGGAGGAGTCCTTTATCCAGAGACTGGCTTTTTTTTCAATTGAGCATTAAGCAGGGGTCCAGATGGGGGAAGTATAGTCTTTTTTTACAATGCGTGTCAGCTTGGATGAACAATACATACCTTTCTACAGTAACTAGGCCTACGTCAGAACTGAGCTGTTTGTGTCGTGAGCAGGAACACCCACAACATTTGATTCATTGGCTTAATCATACTGTTCAACTAACTGTATTTCATTGTTTGTTTTTTAATGTAATGACTCTTTTTATGCTTCAACTACTGAGGAAACGTTTGATATTGGATCATTTCTACGTTCTTATCTGTAGCCTAAATATGTAGCTGCAGCAAGAAGCTGGCTAGCTTAGCGTACAAAGAAATTGGAGGGAAACATCTATCCCTCTAGTCAAAATGCAATCCACCATACAGCACTTCTAGGTCTTAAAATGTATATATTGTGTGTTGAACACATACAATTACTAAACTGATGGATACAGATGCACCACTTCTATCTTATGTATATCATCCCATTTTCTTCGTATGCTATCAGTTAGGCTAGCTGTTTGTTGTTTTCACTGTGTTCAAAATTCCATACTAACGTACTATTCCTAATAAGGATGAAAATGTGTTCATACTGCATAATATTACGTCACATACTCAACCGCCCCACAAAGAGTTGCATTTAAGACCGACCCCCTGCTGAAAGTTCAAATATCACTCTATTAGAATTACATATTTTTTCCAGAGGAGAAACTAAACATTGACTCCTGATTGAATAATATGCAGTGTCTGCAATTTTCGAACGGAGCCTCTGTTTACATGTTTTATGCTAAGCTATGCTAACCATCTCCCAGCATTCTTAGAGGCATTGGAGGGATATTAAACACCTCATCTATCTCACATTTGTCCAACTATTCCTTAAATAAGCACCATCTCTTCTCATGAACATTACACTTCATTCCAGTGGACACTCTCAATGTAACTTGATTGTTCTGCTCGATCCAGAGCTGGCCATTATAATGACCAGTAAACACACTTATCTCCGATTTCAATATATTTCAAACAAGAGCCGATCACTCAACATAGCACCACTAAAGATTGTGTCTATGCTTTAAGTGAAAAGGCCAGCATCACATAACAGAGGTTACTTAGCAAGAGTTTATGGAAAGGCCTGCCACACAGTATTTAGATCTAACCCTTTCACGGTTCAAACAAATTATAATGTAATTCGCTTTTTGGATGGAGCCCAACAAATGTATTTGAACGACATACAATCCACCAGAAGGAGGATTCTTTCGTATTTTTTCCGACAGGATGCTGAACACTGAGCCCTGGAGCCAGAGCGGGAGAATCACCCATCAACTCTTGAGCAGATTCAGTGGTCAATAATTGAATGAGTGAATCCCATTGTCCAATTACCCGCATTATCTGTGGATACTCCTCTCATTAAAAGGCTAGGGAGGATGGAGAATAATTAAAAAGATTTGCAGCATGAGCATTTAATGATCACGCTGCTTTTGCCTGATATACTCTCCAGGACCAGTGAGATCATGTGGGATTGAATTCAGAGGAGCAGCCCCCCTCGTCCAACCCTCCCTTTATCCCTGCCCTCCCTACAGCGCCAAATGGCTGGGAGTGAATGGGCTTCAGCAGGGACAGACACACACTGTGGCCTTGGAAGGCTCCAGCTAATACCATACTGGCTTAGTGTCCCATTTGCAAGTTTTCAAATGCACCCTCTTGAAGTAAATATGCACGGAATATAAGAAAAACAGCATGGTACATTAAAAAAGACGCAGTGCCAAAGTGCTGTGTAAACACTTGTAGTAGAGTGCTAAATTGATGTTTGGCTGGCAGTGCTGCTGGCACATACCTGTGGTAGGAATGCCCTCATCGGGTAGAAATTGTTTGCACCATTAAGCTTGTGAGAAAAACACCCACCCCCCAACCTCTTCTTACATGAAGCAGGGCTTTAATTAGCCCAATCTCAATGAATAACACCAGTGCAATTTGGTGTGGAGATCTTACGCTGTAGGGGCCTGCTTAGTTCAAGATGGCACCTCAGTCTCAGAGAGCGCATCACACGGTCAAGTGGCCTCTGGTAATACTCTAAACATGCTCGAAGTGTTGCTCAGGAAATAGCAGCGAAGAATGGTTTCATATATCAATAGTTTGTTCAAAAATTGGCGAGCCAGCCCAGTGAGAAGCAGCTGACCGTATTTAGTCATATCTTCTCTTATGAAGCTTTTTTTTTGATAGTGCTCGACTTGATATTTTATGTTTATGGAACTTCTTATGTGGTGTAAATATTAGTTTAAATGGTTCCAGGCAGCTTGCATTGGGTCAAAAGACTGTATTTTCGGCAACGCTTGATGGACCAAACCACAAAGTGTTATGTGCTGTTTACACGAGAATGCAAACGGTTGTATCCGCTACTTTTCTCTTTCGTATAGCCCGGTCGTTAGCACGAGGCCGCAACGGAAACGCGGAAACGGACCCCGCAAACGATAACGTGTCCCAAGGTGGAGAGATCTGCAAACGGAACACTCTGGGAGGCCAAACGGCTCCGTGTGTACGTCCTATCCGATCATTTTCCTGATAACGATGAAGCCATAGCCCCATCTTTTTTGATATCGTATTCGGTTCGTTTGCGTTTCCTATGCGTGTAAATGGGGTCTTGATCTGTGAACCAGTAACACCCCAGTGATTTAACGTCGGAAGTTGACGCATTAGGGTGTTTTTGTTTGCATTCATGAAAATGTTCTTGGACCTACTGGAAAACTGGAAGTTCAGATCTTTTACGTTTATAAAGCTCCATCATCGAACCAAATCATTGTTATCCCTTTTAATAATTTTAGATCCAAGAAAAATGAATCATCCAAAGCAATTTGAACAAAGGTACACACAGTTTTCTTACCATCAATACACCCGTGAAAAAAATAGTCCGGTTGTCTTGGCCATTGCCAAATCCTCCCACCAAGATGAATGAAAACGTGGCTGACAAACCAACCAACAAAACGACCAAATCAAAAATCCTTGGCCGAGGTAACAAGTTTAAAATGGCCTTATTAATATTAAGGGTATTTCCTATTTCAAGTTGGGGTTGAACAAAAGGTGGTTTGTTCAGTTGAATACAGGGTGCTATACTGTGACAAAGCATGTTTTTCTTTTAACTGACCTCTCTTGTGACCTATTCAATTCCTGCCTGGGCTCACTTTATACTCTTAAGTATAGCATAAAGAATAAACTGCCCGTGCAAAAGCCATGGTAACTATTATGCATAATGTAAGCATATATGTACATCCTAATTAGCACCATGGCGTCACGGTGGAATAAAATCTCATCTATTTGATCTACAGCTCTCTCAGAATATGCAGAAAATATATAACTAGAGCAAACCCGAGGTAACCCCCGAAATAGCGCCAGGTCTAAATGAGCAGGTATTGCATTTATCCACCATGAGGCAGATTCATTAGAGATGTATTGTTTCCCACACATCTCTCCTGTGCAGCTTCAAGATGAAACGCTGTGTAAAAGGTCCCACAAGGAGATTAATCACACTTATCCCTGATCTGTGATTCCTAACCGGGTCACCTGTGAAAAGATGACTTTGGAGCCGATATAGTCAAACCTACTCTCTACGTGAGATCTAGCACAAAGAAATAACCCACAATCACTTGAAAGTAACCTGAGAAAAGCACATTATCAGCTGCTGAATCACAGAACAGAGCAACTGGTTTAACATGATGTTGAGATGGGCTTGGTGGTCTGATGATTGATCTCTGTGTGTGTGTGTGTGTGTGTGTGTGTGTGTGTGTGTGTTGCACAGTGGAAGAACTTGAAGCATGGTTAGTGGTTAACCTCAGTCGTTTGTGTATATCCTTTTCACATTTTAGGTTCAGATTCTCCAGACTGACACTAAATGAAATAAGAATTACCAGGAGATGGGAATATTCTGGGTTTTATTTTCCAGGAATAAGCTTTGCTGTTTAACAACTGACTGTAATTTCCCCCAGAAAATGTCCTTCCTCACCTAAGATCCTATTTATGATGGCATTGGAGCGTATAATTCAGATGTCAGCGGAGAGGATGGCAGGAAGACGTTTGCGCCAGTTGGACTTGGATTAACAATCGCCCGTTGTGGAGAAACCTCCCTCTGTTTCAGCAGCTCTTGCTTTGCTCTTGCCGCTTAACTTTTCAGAGAACAGAGTTCTGTCTCAAAGTTGAGCCGCTCAGGCCAAGGATTTTCCTTAACCTCTTTTGAGAAATGGACCGCGGGGTGAATTCATAAAAGAGCAGTCTGTTGAACAATTTGTCTTTTGACAGGAGGGAACATTGGAAGCCACCAGAGGGTGGTCAGCGGTGAGTGGCACAGGCGGGCCTGGGGCGGTACCTGTAGGCCATTCCTCCTCATGATTTGTCCTGGATAAGGAGAAAGGAGGGAGCGGCGGAGCGGGCCGCCATCTGGCCCCAGCCGGGGAATTGGGTGGTGAGGTGCGGGCGGCGGGAGCGGGGCGGTGTCAGGACGGCTCCATCAGGGCTGTTTGCGAACAGATGTTCTGTGGTGTTTTCGCTCCAGCACGGCTCAGGAGGGGAGACGTGTCTATCAGTGGCTGCAGGCTTCAGGGGAGCAGCAGACTCTGACCTTGAGGCTGCAGCATGTCAATCCCCGTCTCCTAAAGCCCTGCGAGACCCTAAACACTGCCCTGTTAGGTTAGCAAATACAGAAAACGGTGCCAAAACAATACATTTAATTTCTGGTGTACATTTAATAAAGTAGCTGCAGAGAATAAGTTCAATCTTGATAACAATTCAACCCTTAGCCGGCATAATGTAGCGCCAGTCAGGATTTTTCACAGCATGAGATCAGTTTCTCTCAGCCTGTATTATACGCTTCCTCATGAGCAGAGGACAGTGTAAAATGCAAGGGCAAGAGTATCCATATCCCCCGTCTCCATCATCCGGATCTCAGCAATCAATAAGCGTTTAATCAGTCAATTATATGGCACTAATTTAACAGCCTGCAGGTAGAGCCATCTCCGAGCACTTCCCCATGAAAATACAGGCTATAGGAAATTTATCTTTTGGAAAAATGTCAGTGCAGGAAATGAAGTTTTCAAAGGGAGGGGTGGTGGAAGTCCGCAACATGTCGTCCACGTTCGGAGATAGGGAGGACAAACGGGAGAAGTGCAGTTTAGGGGAAAGGGGTTAAGAGGAAGATTACGTACAGCGTGAGGAGGAGAGATTGCAGCTTTGAAGTTATCGAAATCTTGTTGAGAACTTACAGATGCCCCATGGTAGAACTGATCCAAAATAACAGTTCTTCTGTTTAATCCGACTATTTGAGTAAGGCAGAAAGAAGCTGGTCTTAAAAGTAAAGGGAATATTTTCCGGATAGGGACTCCATTGGAAAGAATCTGGGTAGCAGCCATGACAGTGAGCTTCTTCTCTAATGGTGAACAATGGACACATTAATTTGATTATTTATTCAACAGATTTCTCACTGACCTCACACACGTTTCACAAACCAAACTAATCTTGACCACACAATTGTTTATTTGTTCATTAAATATAATTGTGTTGTGTATGGGCTGTGATTAGAAAGGGCTGTGCTGTATTGATGTTTGGCTATTAGGGAACAAAAACAAGAAATCCAACATAATAGCACGAGGTTTTCTGGCTGATCCGCCTTTGCAATTCCTGTTGTCAATATTTGAGTTTCTGAGGGGAAGTGTTATGGACACAGGCCGGGCGTCGAGAGTGCAGTCCAGCTCCTCGCTCACCTATAAAACCCAACATCTGTTGAAGCATACATTAAGTTTAAAAATAACTGTACAGAGATCACCGGCTAAAGTACAGTCAACCAGATGTCGCTTTTAAAAGTGCCAGATGGAACAATGAAAGCGGGATTGGAAATGAGAAAGCACTGTGAAAGGTCAGATCAATTAAGGAAGCTGCGTTGGCTGCCATATGACAATTAAGGCAAGTTTAAAGCACTTGAGCGAGCGGGGCAGCGAGGTGGCCGTCGCGGGGAGGAACTTCTTGGGGGCATGGAAAACGTGCACATGCAGGACGGGGGGAGCTTCCTCGGACTGAAGTGCATTTACACCAGGTCAAGGTTAATGACCTGCGCAGATAAACCTGATAGAACGCCTCACAGCGCTGCTCGCGACCTTTGTCCGTCAGTATTAAGGAGCCAATAAATTACAGCCGTGACTTTAAGTGACATTGAAATTTACTCTGCTCTAATGAGAGGAAGGGAGAGAGACAGCGGAGAGGGACATGGAGAGAGAGAGAGAGA
>CALSBZ010004406.1:331102-367552 GCA_943591055.1 Gobionotothen gibberifrons
CCTTTATAAGGGTAGTCTTATTGTAAAGTGGTACCCTTTTTAAGAAGAAAGATTTGAACTACACTTTCAGGACACAACAACCTTGGTGAATAATGGAACCACACTGTAGATAGAGATGAATACTGATCGCAGACACCTCATGGGCTGATTTGTCAATACAATCGGCTTTCGGTCACAGATGCAGTCGATAGGACCTCAGAGAGGACTTTGACCCGGCAGAGATCCTTCAGTAGACTCATAATAACTCAACATTACCTAAGACAGCGGCAGCACATTAACATCCCATATTGTTCAGTGACAAACACAGCGAAAGTCAACACTTCTTGTGTACTCAGATTTGCCCTCCCACTCAGCAAACAAGCTGCTCCTGCCGAGGTTATTTACAGCCAGTTCTGCAACGGTTAACACATTTGTACTCCCTGAACGCTTCATTTATTAAACTGTGTCGGCGCAATTTGTTCACTTAGCTACATGCCTACCTATTTGTTCCTTTACATGACAGAGTAGAGCTTCCTGTCAGGACTGTTTTTGTTTCCTCTTAGCACGCTTCCAGCATTGAAATGTGCTGATCACACTGAGCGCAGCCGGGCGAGAGGAAGAGGAGGGAAGGAGAGTAAGCAGACTGGAGTAAACAACGCTTTGGCTTCTTAAATAAAACATTTGTTTGTGATTGAGGCTTCATGATGTGAACAGCATGACCTGTTTTACTGGGAGTCTCCAAACAGCCAGTCCGTCGCCATGGCAGAAACAGATCCCATCGCTCTGCCCACAGACTCAGGGCCTATTTATATTGCATGAGAACAAATTTTTTTGACAACTTGAGTGATAGATTTGTACAAGGCCCAAATGTTTTCCTCTCCTGCAGAGGCTCTTTCTGAGTGACATAAATTGCTATTAATAAAAATTTAACAATACATGGCAAATGAGTTTTTCCTGTTAACATGGTATGAGCAGGGGCAAATGGTGCTTGGTGAGGGCTTCCTGGGAATAAGGCTCTGTCTGAGTCAACATTTGAAGAAAGCAGGTGGGGGAGGAAAGAAAAGCATGTGGCGCTGTTATTCTGTTGAATAACACGAACAGTTAACAACTGAGAAAACACAAGCTAACCGACTGGAGAGACCTCACTGACGGCCATTCATTCATCATCGCTCACATTCACCTTAACTAAGCTGCGAGAGATTCGTTAGGAGTTTATGTTTAATCGATGAAATGGTCTCTTTTCACAAAGTACTCATATTAATTGAATCCAGGTAAAAAGACATTATTCTTTATTGATTTCCCTTACTAAATCAAAAGCAACGGCAGAAAAGGAGATAGTCGATAGATGATGAGAATGAGGTGGTGAAGGATTTTGCGTCCTTTCATTTGTGTTCATCAAATGTAATTATGCTGCTCGGTATTGGGAGTGGGTTTTTGAAAACAGTTATCTAATGTCTTGTTTAATTGTGGTTTTGGGAGGAGCCTGATCAATTAACCCTTGTGGATGTTATCAGCCGATACAAATATATAACTCCTGCGTCACAAACTGAAAGTATGGTAAACAGTGGAGGAGGAAGTACTCAGTGCTCTTACTTAAGTAACATTACGTCACGTTAAGGAGAAGCTTTTAACACCTTACAATAAGTGCAATAAACCATGAAGATACACACTCATAACTGCAAGAATCCTGCAAGTACATTTGCTGCAAATAATCTGGTGCTACATACATTTTCCAAGTGAAAGTTGTAACAACACGATGTATAAAGTCCTGCATCTAACAGAAAACATATATATACTTCAAATACAAGAAGTACAATTATATATAAATATATAATAGACACATTCGACACTCAACATCTAATCAAATGTGATTTATATATTTCTAATATCCCCAAACACTTTTGTCGATGTATGTACATGTATTGTGTAGCTGGTAAAGGTGGGTTCGTTTTTGACCTCTAATAGATATGTATTGCTCGGTAGTGTATAAGTATCTTATTGGGTCTTGTCTTATCATAAGTGAAAATACCCGTTGATAGTAAAGTTTTGTGTCATAATTGTAGTGGAATATAAATACTAAGTTGCAGAAAATGGAAATACTTAATACTTACTTAACTACCTCAATATTATTCTTAAGTACTTTTACTGACAGCTACAGTAGTAAAAAACAAACTTACAAGTGCACCTTTTCTTATTATCTAGTTTGTATTGTGTCCTCATTAAAGGCGTGCGGTGCCGCATTCAGTGTGCACGCACGCACGCACGCACGCACGCACGCACGCACGCACGCACGCACGCACGCACGCACGCACGCACGCACGCACGCACACACACACACACACACACACACACACACACTCACTGCATGAGGCCGACAGCAGCAGAACAGGAGTCCACAGTTGCCTCTCTATCCCCCCATCTAAGCATTTTCGCCCCTCACTCACTTTGTGCTGAAATAATTAACCGCGTGCATGTTTGAAGGCGGGATTACAGTTTGTCTAATTGTAGTGAGCGTTGTCATGGAGACTATCAGGCGATCTGTGAATAAACAGCCTTACTTGGCAGTGTTTGGCTAAAAATGGGGCTTTGTGCAGATGTCAGACACAGATTTATGATGGTGGAACAGATTATATTTGGCAGGAAAATCAATAGGCTGACCACTCTGGACTAGGCTGCTTATTTTGATAAACAGCTCTGTGGATGTAACCTGCGCTTGTCTCCTCATCTGTTTGCTCTGAGAGCGTGAATTAATGTAAAAGTTTACTTTCCAAAGCAGCGTGGTTGAGTTCATGCTTTAAAGTTTGGCACAAATTCAACCTTATATTGCTGTGAGGTATACATGAATATTTAGTGATTTTCAAAATATTATATCTAACATTAGCAGAGTAACAACATTAGCCTTCACATAATGTTACTTAAAGTGAAAAATAATATGTTTTTGCTCGAGGTAACTTGAATCCCATAATAGAAATACAGTGAAGAGACATTTTCAAAGGAAATAACGCGGACTAATACATTGCAGGTTTAAGGAAATATCTCATTATGTTGTCGTGAATAATCATATCATGCTGAATTTATGGAAATCCTTTGCAAACATCTGGAAAAATAAGTCACTGGTTTTAGTTTTTAGTTTCAAAGACATCCAGAAGTGAATGAGAAAAACCCTGATGACAGTTACAGTAACACTGTAATGTGTGTGTCTGCACAGTAGGGGAATGCAGTCAATAGCTATGGAGGAAAAGTGCATTGCAATAATACAGCGTTAATAGAGTCATAACCCAAACATGTGTAGCGGTCAACATTTGGAAAAGTTTAACTGTATCTGGATAGTGTAAAGATAATCTACATACTGTATGTGCTAATGTAAAAGAAATGGAAGATAAATCCCTAAGGGTTTGCCTCATATCCATACTGTACATGTCATTATTGTATGCATGTCTTCCTGGTAGAATGAATAATTTAGACGAAATGCTAAAATGATAATAATTAATAATGAAAGAAATTACTAAATAACGTAAAACCATGTTTTTTTTTTTAAAGAAGAAGACTAAATCCAGCCTACTCTCAATATGAATAAAGCAGCAACAACTGTCGTCCTTCTCCATGTTGTCACAATGCAATCATTTCTTTTTGCGTGACATTTTATAGCACAACATTATAACCTGTTTAGAGCAGTCAGGTGCCATAGTATTAAACACACATGATGCCAATTTTCAGTTTAATATTTGTATTTTGTGCAAGTGTTACATAGTGATGTCACTTAGGGCTGAACGATTTGAAATGATGCAATTATCAAATCGCAAAGCCTGCGATTGTCTTTGTTTTGTTTGTTCTTCTTGTGTGTCAGTCATCCACACCAATCAGAAGTGCTGTGCTCCACATGTACCAGCCATTGTTAACCAATCAGAAGTGGCCCATGATAGAAGGTGATAGACAGATTGATCCAATCACCTGCCAAGTATTTTTGAAAGTGCCTGCCCTTTCCAAATGGCTTACAATGGAGCTCTCCTAGATGGTTTGGTGAAACAAAGCATCTGAGTCAGGTTAGTAACGCTCCATCACATGTTTCTATTACAGGGTGAATCTTAAACTGAAGCTTGACTTTAAAGCAACCCAACGGAAGTTTCATGTAAGTTTCGTTCTTTCACTCGTAGCTCGGGCTGCGGGGGTGCTAGAGACGGGAGCACGTTGATACGACATTCCTAGCCGGAGATATGGCCGCATTTTACAATAAACTTCCGTTGGGTCGCTTAAAAACAAATATCGCAAATCGAATCGCAATATCTGTCAGAAAAATCGCAATTACATTATTTCCCCAAATCGTGCTGCCCTAATGTCACTGTGTTACGGAAGTAAACAAAGGAGGCTCATGGGTGATCTAATGTAACTCGAGTCTCTTATTTTGAAATAAAATTCCAGCCACATGAAGCTGGGAAGCTCAGCTCATAAACCCAGTCCCTCTTGGACGATTCAAATCGATTGTAAACTACAAGAAAGCTGGATGCTAATTGGCCACTGTACATTTCTCCTGATGTTATCAATGCTGTGCCATTGATTTGATATAACTCATGCTGTGTAGATGTGTGGAAACGTTCTCCATTACAAAAACAACATGAATGCTCACGTTATCTGCACAGTATATTGTAAAAACTAATCGGCCATTCAATCCATAACGTACAAACATTTACATTATCTTTCCCAAAGATTAAATGTGTGAAATAAGAAGATACTTTTTTATAAATTCCTCTGTGAGATTTCGTCTTTTTCAGTTTTTTGGGGTTCTACTTGTGTGCATGTCAATGGTCTGCAAAGGCTGAAATCCCCTGCCTTAAGTGCCTCGATTGGACTCTTTTGTTTACTTCTTCTGTAAGCGCTGCTATTGGTTAGCGCTCCAACACATCGTACGTGATGGGGGGTGGGATATCTCTAAGCGGTTGACCAATCACAACAGAGCCGGCCAGCTAACCAATCAGAGCAGACTGGGCTCTGGTTTCAGACAGAGGGTGAAAAGAGGTGCTGCAGCACAGGCAGTATGAGAAAAATAAAGAGCTTTTTGAACATTAAAGCAAGGAGACATGTCCCAGGAGAGCCACAACACACACATATGAACCTTACAATGAGCACAATAGGGCCCCTTTAAGAAACTCCAGTACACTGTTTCAGGTTTGGAGGAATGTTGCTATCTATCATCTGATCTAACGGCACTCCTTCCCTCCCTGCAATCAACAGTTAATCCCCATCCACACGGTTAAAGATTAAGATATGTCTTTAACACACTCGCTTTCCACACTAGCCTGCAAACTTAAAACGAGTTCAGTTAACCGTCAGGAGAAAAACATTCCAGGAACAGGAAGTCAATAACGCCGGCATCCCCCTCAGGGTGCACATTACCATTGTTGTGAGCCAGGTTAATGTACTTCAAACAAGGTTTATTATATACTGAAGTGCACAATAGTGAGGTGAGGGAGAGTAGTGGTCATGAGCTGAAGGTGAGAAAGGAAACTGATTACTTATCTAAATCTTATCTGTGGATGTGATAACTCTACTTGAGAAATGTATGTGTTTGTGTGACACCTTTTTGGTGATATCGTATTACCAAATGTGTCTCGTGGTTATGATTCATTGCTAAATGCCTAAAAGAGACTGTCAGTTATCCCATCAATCTTCACGCTGGCACAGTCCGTTGATTGTAACCGTCCATTTGAAGCGTTGCATGTCAAACAACACCCTTCAGGCTGCGTCTGTTTATTATTATTTTCAACTTTTCCCAGAATCGACTTGCCTAGACTTGTTGCAGCCAGGCAGGTGTTACATGTTGCAAGTACTATGCCAATACAATTGTCAGACAAGCATATTATTGGTTATTTTGTTCAGGTTCATTTAGTAGAATATATAAACACTGTATCCTACTCACAGTACACAGTAGACTTTACACAGTAGTATATATCTATGTATTTGTATACATATTGGATTAGTTTCTTTAATAGATGGAAAAGGGTATATTCCTAAATATGTCTCACTATAGCACGAGCACTCTTTCGCAACACTTATTTTGGATAAAGGTTGATTTTACATGAAGTCTTTCAGTTTGAAAACAAACACAGAATAGGGGTTAACAGTTTCCGGCCTTTTTCTTGATTTTATTAACTGTACAAAATTGTATTTTTCCTTTTCGATTTCATTATGGGAGGCTGCAGCTCAGTGTAGCTAACTGGAAATGAAAGTGTTTTTATTTCACATGATGGCCGGTTGTCAAGAAAATAACCCTCATGTGCAAGTGCATACAAAAAAAATAATTAAGTGCCGACTGTGCCGCCGATTCCTCGAAGACAGGGATTCTTTTTTTTCCCGTTCTCCATGAAAACTGTGGATGTTTTAGAGCTGCAGAAATATACGTACGTCACGTTTGTGTGCTGGACTTCGAATCAGGCGATAGCAAGTTCAAACCCCACTGCAGTCAGCATGTCGTTGTGTCCCTGGGCACAGTACTGAATGTATGTAAATTGCTTTGGATAAAAGCGTCTAACAAATTACATGTAATGTAATTATAACAAGAAGTGTTGGCAATGGCCTTGTTGCAAATGACGCATATTGAATTGGAATTGATGGCAGTGCATTTCATTGTTATATCGTGGCATATATAAAACTCACCTCACAGCTAACAGCTAACACTCAAATACCTGTCTCTCAACTCTGTCTAAATGTACTTATAATTAGTACCCAATTACGTTTAAAGATTGGCCACTGAACCTTTTTAAAGATTCAAGTGGGAAATGAGTGACCCATAAAATAAAGTGTTTCTTTCTGTTGGAGAAATCCTGAACATAATTTTGTCGTAATCCCTTTTGTAATTTCCAACAATTACCAATAAACTATGCTATTATATATAGTATGGTTTGTTTTCTGGAACATCACTTAAGAAGGGTTTATTTGGATACAAAAAGAGAAAGGTCTGTTTTGGTTTAATTATTGGGAAATAACTCAATGATGTTGTTCATCACAATACCACAGTCCTGTTCCCCCCTGAAGTGCAACAGAAACTCTCTCCTATGTATTACAACTATTCTGTTCTCATGTATCATCTTCTCGCCCTCCCCACTCAGCGAACCTGGGGTCTGTGAGGGGCTTTTAGGCTCTTACACTGAGGGGCCTGCAGCTCATCAATATTGCAAAGGAATAAAGTAGGCTGGTGGTGAAGGACAGGGGTACTGAAGCCTAATCAAGCGTCACCGTGCGCTAACGACAAGAGTAACAGGGATATTGATTTAGGCATACACTTTGCCTTAACTGTTTAATAAGTAATGAAGAACTGTATGGTTATTGCTCATCCTACAGAAGTTTACCGATGGTACTGGGGATACATACATCTGAGAATGTGGCATGGTTGTCTTTGAATGGACCCAAAACCCAATGTTTTTATGTGTTCCTCTTATCAATGTAGACCGTAGAAGGGAACTAAATGGCACTTGGTTTGTGGTACTCAAAGTGCAAGAACATTTATTTGAAATACTCATAAGCAATGTCTCTTTGCAAGAACTTTGACCTGGTAACTTCAGATTATCCACAGAGCTTGAGCAGTTTCATGTAGGACATTTTTTCTTTCTACTGAATAACACTCGGCAAACGTATCACAACAAAAAAAGGACGCATATTTTCTCCCGCTTTGACAACCACAAGGAAGTTCTATGTAGCTCCTTTGTATTTGCTATAAGGCCAACACCTCTAATAGCTCCAACTAGGGATGCATACCGGTATCCGGTATTACCGAAATACCGGTTACTGGTGGCTACGGTATACCGTACCGAAATCAGATCCGGTTTCGATACTTTAAAAAAAAAAATATATATATCTTTTTTTCAAATTTAAAAAAGTGAGTCCGTGGCCCGTGATGGCGGGTGTTATAAATTAGATTGCATAATCGTTTTTCTTCATATTTTATGTATTTTTCATTGTTTGTTCAACACTAGAAAGGTAAAAGTCCCACAAATGAACTGTGATGGGATTTGTTTTCTCTCACCAGTGAAGGCAAATGTTGATTTTAAAGATGAGATTTGTTTGTTTGTGCAATGCCGAGATCTCATGACCTTTATTCTATTATTTATTTGTTCTCTAGTCGAATCTCAGGTTTAACATTAATTATAACGGTGCTATAACGGTCTGTTTGCATTGACAAGACGTGCTATTCACGCGGCACACCTGATGGCGGGTGTTATAAAAGATATTCCATAATCGGTTTTCTTCATATTTCTTTATGTATTTTTCATTGTTTGTTCAGTACTAAAAGGTCCAAGAATTGAATTTAATATTCATTTGACATGTTAACTATATCGTAAAGCGCTTCATGGGAGTAATTGTGGGATGATACATTTTCAAAGTATCACGATATGTATCGGTTGAGTATCGGTATCGTTCAGTGGTATCGGTATCGTAAAAAAGTCAACGATATGCATCCCTAGCTCCAACATGTGAGAACTCACTCCAAAACGATCTAGATTGACAAATAGTTCAGGCAAGCTAGGTGGAAGAATTTGTACTTTTATATTTGGACTGGACTGTCCCTATGAACCTCAATTGTCAGTCAGTAATCGAGAACAGCCCATCTTCTGTGGAGTTTTATCTCAAGGCATAGAGTGGTGCTGTTATGACATCGTTTTATTTCGTAGGACAACATTTCTCAAGCTTGTTTTATCCACAGACCTTGGCTTCTAACTACAAACAAAACAATTGACTTCGAGACAAGGGAACTGGAAGTGGTAAAAATGATGTTTGGGACTCAATAATGGGGCTAGGGTTAGGGTTAGGGTTAGGCAAGTAGGGCTGCGAGGTATAGCGTCGTTCAATCAAAATGTTGTTGGTTCAATCCCTGGGCAAGATACTTAACCCAAAGTCGCTCCTGATGGCATGGCCAACAGTGTGTGAATGTTAGCTCCCATGAAGAGCTGGGGCTGAATGGGTAAATGATGTACGTAGAGTTGTAAACACTGGATGAATACAGTCCATTTACCCTAACTGCACCACTCTATAAGCAAGTCACTTGAGCCACTAACTTGACTGTTGTGCTGACCATTACTTCCCCTTTTAATTATTTAATGGACTCCTACCACCACCTGGTCATTGGGTGTTTTTCCGTGAAAACAACAGAAGAAGAATGGAAGCTGCAGCTCAAAGGGATGGAGAGATTACCTTTATTTCAATTATAAAGTACATTGGATATAAGTGACTTTGAACACAGCGGGGAGCCTGAAGCCCTGCACGGTTTTCCTTCATTATACCGTGGTACCTCAGCGACGGCCTACAGTGCCGCAATAAAAGACCAATGAACGGTGCACATCCTGTATTGATTCGTTTGCTGAATATCAGAGTGAATGTTCAGATGTATTTATAATGGCCTTATTAAAGCCCCCTTTGATCTAAAGATTACAACAATAACAGAATCGCCTCTGTTGTCTGCATCCAAGATAAAAATGTCAATACTAACTGGAGTTTTTCAGAGGCATTCAATTATTTTTCCTTTTAATCATGAAATGTAATCACTTTCCCCAGGTGGGGGGGATGCACTTTGTGCGGTTATTCTTTTCTTTCATGGATGCAAAGCTGTCCATCCATTGGTCTTGCTCTGCATATTACTTTTATTCCAAATGATATATTCTATTTGAAATACAAACAGCTTTAATTATTGAAACTGACACTGCATTTGACTTTGAAAGCCTGTCAGCTGTTGACATTGGATAAAGAAAGAGGGAATTGTGAGGATTTCTGTGCCGGGCACTTGTGTGATGAAG
This sequence comes from Gobionotothen gibberifrons, assembly GCA_943591055.1. Classification (NCBI taxonomy): domain Eukaryota; kingdom Metazoa; phylum Chordata; class Actinopteri; order Perciformes; family Nototheniidae; genus Gobionotothen; species Gobionotothen gibberifrons. The sequence goes on from CALSBZ010004406.1 coordinate 340,864, forward strand.
ACATTCTTTGGAGGTGACTCTCATCTGTTGTAAGAGTTATTGAAGCGGGCGAAACACAAAGACAAGTGATCTGATGAATTGCTGATTAGTGTGAGAGGGTGTGAGTAAGGATGAGGATCAACTCTCTCTGTGCTTGTTTTTTTAAATGATGTTCAAGTGGAGTCAAATGAAAGAACAAATAAGAACGACAATATCAAGTGAACCTCAAGGGACACTCAGTGTCACATTATTCATCGAGGACAAAATAAATTGCTAGTTCAAGCGTTACCAAATTCAAATAGGGGGAAATGAAAGGCAGATAAATTGTGGAAATATTTGCTGGACAATAACTCCATGAGGACAGAGAGATGAATGTTATCATACACAATGAGATGTTCATAGTACTTGATCCAACATTTCATATAATGTATATTTCTATGTCAGGACATCAGGACATCTGATGGTTCTTCAAGTAGGGATATTTAAAGAGCTATCATGTAATTCACTACATGTAGCTTGAGACCTTTGCCAATGCTGTTCCCTTGAGTCAAAAATAAAGCAAAAACCAGATCCAGTTCTTTACAGTGCCACCACATATATTGAACATCTGGACAGTACTAGTGATTTTCCATAATCCTGCTGACAAACAGGCTGACAAAGAAACATAACCTCTTTGAAGAAGCTGACTACAATAGCAAGTCTTGTCAGTGAGATAAAATCCTAGCTTGGTAAAAGACCTGATTTCACATCAAACTGGGGGACAATTAGTGATGTAGTTGGGTGTAAACCTAACCGACATGTTTTCCCATCTTTCTTCAAAGATTGGAATTTTTTCTAGCAAGATCCTTTAATTTGGAGTTGATCAAGACATAACATTTTACCAATTCCTTGTGAGTTGAAGAAATTATAATTCAGTCCTATTATCAGACTTGTTAAATGCATCCACTTAAACCAGGGGTGCCCACACTTTTTCAGCTTGGGAGCTACTTTTAAAATGACCAAGCCCAAATGATCTACCTACATGGCCGCCCCTGCCCAATCTGTGTCGCGAGCTGTCGGGTGCTAGTGGACTAAACGGCGGATAAACTGTGGCGCGCACTAATTGCAATCTACCCACACTACCTTCGCGATCGACGTATTGGGCACCCCTGACTTAAACAGTATGTCATTAATCCATTCAGCAAAGCACGCTAGTTCTCAATAACAAAGAGCACAGTAAACAGCTGTCATTTACTGATCTGGTGTAACTTACAATATGTGAGTGATGGTATATTTTGTGAACAAGTGGTTTATGTCAATCAATAAGTTGTGAGCGCAAACAAAATGAATGCTGAAGCCCAGAATCACTCACAACACGAAGTGTCATCCACAACAGTGGATCTTGTCTTTTCCAATTTAAGGTGACTGTAAGACTTTATGCTTTGAACATTTGGTTCAATGAAACGATACACCGTCCCTCCTTCAGCAGGAGTGGGAGCAGGATCACTTGAGCAGCTAATGAAAGCTGACATAGGGATTGAATCAGTATTCATGAATTTGCCATGTAGCTGACATGAAGATATTGTTTAGGTGTTGCCAACGCTAAATAAATGAGCACTAAATTGCTTCCGTGTGTTCTTGTTGAAGTGATCGCACGCAGGGGTTGAATTGGGCTGGGCCTGACAACAATGTTAATTTGTTCAAAAATGCTTTCAAATGTGTGCTCTGCTCAAAAGCTGCTGCAACTCAAATTAAGCACTTACTAATCTAACAGCCAGACACCAGCTAGTGTTAGAGAGGTTTTCAGTTGACTTTTGGCAAGCCGTCAACTGCGCTTTGCAACCGCCATAGTAGGTCAGGTTGGACATGTCGAAAAATATGAAAAAATTACTTTTATAGTATGTTAAAAATATAATCAAACAAAATCACTATATACCATTTATCTTAAATATCAGAAAAATTCAATATTGTCCAAAATATAAAGGAATAGATATTGTTTAGTAGGTCGAATAAAAAAAAAAAACATTGTATGTTGAAAATTCTGCTATATCACATCACTATCCTACTAAACTATCATATGCTTAGCACTGTATGAGGTTTTTAATGATACTTTCAACAGACTATACTATATATTTTTTTCTGATGTTTTTCGACAATTTCTGGACATATTTTGGACAGCTTGATCAAAGAAGGTGTTTCCTGTCAATACGTTTTATTAGTGGATTTCCAGTTTAAATAAGTCTGAAAGTTATAATCACCATCTCAACATATTTTGTCCTCCACTGTTGCACAATATAAATGTGTTGTTATTTTAAAGCAAGTATCTGCTGTCCATATTTAGGGGAAGTTGACGGAAACCCAAGAATATAATTTATCTTGGCAGGCCTCTCTAGGCAACCAGTTGCTACTGCCTTCTGCCTTTGTAGATGGGAAGACAGAAACAAATGTACACTCCTTATGGATGCAGTCACTCAGAATAACCGAGCGAGACCATTTATAAACACTACTTCCTGTTGGACAGCGTGTTTCAAATCAAGTCCATGAGAGCAATGGTTATCTTTAGTTTTTTTCAGATGTGGTGAGGTACGCTGACTTCATGTGCTGGAAGTATTGCAGCTGAATGTAATTTGATCCTTTGCTGAAAACATGCAGGTGTTGAGATTTGATAAAGCTACAGATAGCTATTCAGCTGGGATGTTGCATGTTTCCCAGCCCGTTGCTGACAGTCATTCTTCCTCTCTGCGTGATTGAGAGACAGCTTCTCCGCTGCCAACAAACACAAATGACTTCCTCCCCTTCTCATTGTGTTGATGAGGTTCTGAAAAGGTGCATCGTGTAGAGTAGCCAGAGTAAACTAAGCCCTGATTGCTCGGGGGTTGAAACGCTTCCATGTGAGCTGATCAGACGTCCCCCAGCAACGCTCAGTTAAAGCACAGCTCCACATTAAACCGGAGCTGTGAAACAGTTTGACTTGTGCAAATATCATTCATACGTAAAAGATGATCATGCTGTTAGTAATGTTTTCCTTTTTATGGAATCCGTGGCACCGAAGGTTATTTTACAACTGGGATTTGCTTTTAAACAGATTGTGGAGTATGCCTTATATAAAACTCCCCACACACAGTGCGTGAAGAAAATCTGTAAATTTTAAACGTCAAATGAAATGGTTTAACTCAAGAAAAGCTGTGCGAGGCGTCGAGCTGTCAGCACATGTGGCAGAAAGACTACAAGAGATGTTCTTCTTGCGAGGGAAGACTTCTTCAGTGGTTTTCTTCAGTGGTGTGCTTTTCGCCAGACCAGAGCAAGGGCACTGGTTTGGCTTGTTCTTAGGACAGGATGAACATTTGTATTAGTTTAGGATTTCATGCATCATTAGAAAATGGACTGTATTTATCCACAGCGCTCTGCCAGTAGAACAGAAGTGAGTTTCTTCCCTTTCCACATAAAACAGCATAATTGACTGTAACATGGCTCCTTTTGTGCTTGTGTTTTAGCGTCTCTGCACACAATACGGCTGACAAACGGCAAATTAAGAGCGCCAGAGCAAACTCGTGAAAAATGTGATCATTTGGAGAGGAAATTAAAACAACAAACGTAAATAAATAAACAATTCAATTCCTCCAAAGACTTAATTCTTCCACATTTCAAACACCACAGCGGCTAATTATAGCCTTAAGTCAGGCGCTTTGATGCATTTTCCCTCAGCAGGAATCCCTGGCTTTTCTTTTCCTGGAAGTGTTTTTCCGTCAGTCCTGAGGTAAACTGCCCGACGGCACACAGCAGGCTGTGATCACTCTGAGCATAAAGTGCATTTATATGTGTTTTAGTTTATGTGCATCCAAGAGACACAAAGGAATGACCCCATACTATGTTGGTTAAATGTCACAAGAACATTTAAAGCCACAAGCATGCTCTTTGCAGAACATGTGCGCCTGTACAGCTACAATAATACCTTCAATGGTTAACGTTGTGCACTCTCTTGTGGTGTGGAGCTCCACGTCTGACATTGGCAGGCCTGCTGCGTGTGTGCAGGGCGAGCCCAACATCAACAGCGAAGGAGGAGAAACCACCCCGAGTGTCGGCAGACCGCTGCTGTTGGGCCTGCTGCTGTTGGGCCTGCTGCTGTTGGGCCTGCTGCTGTCACACTCAAATGCACGAAACCGTAAACTTGTCTAGCCTTTATGAAATTCTTGGGAGGGAAGGAGCAGAGCGGGGGTTGGGGTGTTCATGCAGGGGTGGAAGTGTATACCCTGGGCACTGCCGTTTCCTTTTGGCTCACTTCCCGGTCTGTCTGTTGGAGCCCACACCCCGACCAGGCATCCAGCTTCACATGCGAAGAAGTGAGAATGTATAGCGGGGGGGTTCACTCTGGGGCTAAAAAGGGTTTCTGCGAGCAGTGACGCAGCTCTACAGCGCTTCTATTAAAGTCCACCCACGGTGACATATGACATCCAGACATGCAAGAAATAATTGTTTTCACTGATGGTCCCCGGTGATGCCTCGTCCATGTATGAGGCTCCTTGTCTCCGTGGACCGCCGCTCATGTGTTTCCCATCAGGAAAGTCTGTGGTTACCTTCCTGATTTTGCTGGACTGGAAAAACATAGCTAATATGGTGTGATCTGGAAAAAGCTTTGATGCAAGGGCTTTACAAATAAACCTCCAATGCCATATGGTTTGCATTCATCTCTTAATTTATTTCCTATAAATGTCTATTGAATATTCTTCTGAGCCAACATGTGTGTGTGTGTGTGTAACCAGACTTGGAAAACAGAAGGCTGGGGAGAGCAGTTTGTGGTAAAGTGTGATTATTATGATTTGTCTGTTTTCTCCGCACTGCATGATAGATGGGTTGGAATGTCGTTCCAGAGCAAGCAAACAAGAAAACATGCAAACAATTCCCCTCTGAGCTCACCTCACCGTGCCAGGTCCAACACAAGGAGCATTCCTCTCACAGAGCAATTCAATCGTAATGATTGTACGCTTCACGATGACTCATCAACTGACAGACTTTTCCCCATGAAGTTTGGGATTGAGTTACCACCGGCAGAGAAGTCAACAGACAGCAGGCGTCCAACGGTGGAGGACATGGAAGTCTTTTCCAAAACGCGGCAGACTTTCCTACGTCGGCTTCCAGCGCTGTGAAGATATAAGTTGATTCATGTGGAAGGCTACAGGGAGACCAATATTGGTCATCAGCAGCTGCTTGTGTGGGTATCAGATATATACAAACACCAGTGGTGGAAAGAAAATGAAAGTAGATTTAGTATGTACTGTACAGAAGTGACATTTTGAAGTTCTTGTACTTGAGTATTTCTATTTTCTGCAACTTTATAGTTCAACTCCACTCCGCAATTCAGAAACATACTGTATATTGTTTTTTACCTTGAATCAACAGCAAGTAGTATTATTCTGCATAATGAGTACTTTCACCTTTTGTACTTTTTTTATTCAATAAATGTAATATTGATATATACAGACAAGATAAAATCAAACAAAGTAAGTTGAAGCGGTAGGGCAGACATTTATGTGAAGTTAAGATATGAATGATATCGTCTTATGCCCAAAGAACTTCAACCTTTATGATTAATATGTTTCAGAAGCGTATAGAGTTTCAGAAGCACAGCAAATATACTGACATACATCTCAAGTTAATAATTTTAAGTCATGTTCATGGGCTTAAATTATAATAATGCAATACCCAACAATTCAAAGAAAGAGAAAATGAATGTCATATGCACAAACAACACTGTTGAATATATAATTATTTGTAAATCAGTTTTAAACATTATAACCAAATATCAGGCAAGTCTGTTTGATTTATTTTGGTGCTCATACTTTCGTAGTTGTACTGGTAGTACACTGTAGTATCAATACATGTACTTTTTCAACTTTTTCCACCACTGTAAAACACACAGATCATTTTGTTTTCTTATTTTACCCCAAGGAACAAACAAGCCAAATGTCTTTTACACAGTCATGGTCAACTGCAAACTAACAATAGACACATTTTCCACTTGCTTGACCTTTTCCATGATGATGTGTTTAATCTCTGCTGCTCAGCGAAAACAGCCCGCTTTTCTGCCCGCTAATATCTTAGAAATGCATCATGAGATGTGAACACTGTATACGAACAAACAAAACAAGATCAGAGTGAGTGTGCCGGACACAAAACAGACATCTCAGAGAATGTGTCACAGTCAAAATGAGACATTTTGTGCACAATTGAGGCTTCTGGCAGTGTTAGCGCCCCGCTGTGCTGTATACAGAGCAGTGAGCTATTAAAGGATGCACTTGCAGCATGTGACACTTAGCAGCACATGGTAAATATGAACCAGACAGAATATTCATGCCTATCCCTCCGGCCCCACCAAATGCATTTCAGTCCGAGATAGTGGAGTCCCGTATTTACTTTCAGCGGGATGAGAGGAGGAGAGGCTATAATCACTGATTGAAATGTAAATGTGAGGTAGCTAACTGAAGTATTAGGGCCGGCAAGCGAGCGAAGTGGAGATATGAATTACAATCTGTCCGACACATTTTTCTCATCGGACATTATGTAAATGGCAGTATAAGTGACTGGTAGTATTTGAAACCAAAATCGATGCAGGAGGCGATAAGCGAGAGTGGTTGACAGAGTGGTTGTGGATATCCGCAGATATTTCAAATTCAGGGATGATAATTTGATCATGCAAAGTATATTCATTACATAAGGGCCCCTGCATGCTAATAGGAGATGTTCTATGAAGTTAATATTGACTAAAGTTGTTCATTTAAAACTAGATTTTCTAATCAAGGGGCGTTTTCTGATGTAGGATTTTCCAATTTGAACTGATAAAAGTCATATTTGATGAGGAATCAAAACGTATTCATGCCAAATTGACTAGATTCTGGGTTCTGTCAAAGAACTCTGAAAACTCTCAGAATCAAACAAATGTTTCCTTTGCTTTGATTCATTTTCACTGCAGATAGTACCCCTGCTAGTGTAAGTGAAGCTCTTAACTGAATAGAGCGCCAATAGACCAATTTTTTTCTCATAATATATCAAGCCATCCTAGCTAGCTACGCTAACTAGCCATGCTAACTAGCCACACTAGCTTTTTAGCCAATGCCAGCAGAGTCAGTTGATAACAACGCATTACACTGTATCTTGCACATACAACCACTGTAGCAACATGTCCACAATACACCGTTTTAAAGTACTGTGTGTAGATGAGACAAAGTAAGACAGAATAGCTAGCAGAAGACTTTATAACTACAGCTCTTACTTAAAGTTGATGTGTGGGGCAGCCATCTTGGATTTTGCAGTCAGGTTTGCGATGTTCTTGGGACTTTCAAAGTAGGCAATCTGTCTTCTGGAGCATAACAATTTAAATGTTCATCTTGTAAATCTGAAAGTACGAGTTTCCAGTTCAAATGGGACATACCATTAGACCTCTTTGGAAGAATCGGGAACCTATCATATTCAACCCAGTCTCACGGCATTTCTTGTTATAGTCACGAAATGAATCTATTGATTCACCAACACGATTTCCCCATTTTTTTCGTGTCAGACAGAACGATTTTAACAATAATCGTGGCTTGATATTGAGTAAGAAAAAGTTGTTATGAACCACACAGCTTCTGGTCTTCCAAGACCCGACTGGACAAAAAGACGTGTGGCAGGCACGAAACGTACTACCAATAGAAATACATTGCTTTTAAAATCGTTCTGTGTGACACGAAAAAAAGGGGAAAATCGTGTTGGTGAACACGAATCAATAGATAAAATGTATTTCGTGACTATTACACGAAATGCCGTGAGACTGGGTTGTCATATTAGTTGTGTATAGTAGAAAGCCTTTCTTTTATTACACAAAAAGAGAATATTAACGTTAGTTTTATGATTAAACTTAGAGGAGAAACATTAAACATAGTCTAATGCTGACCAGAAATAACATCAAAGTGAAGCTTGACAGATTTATCTTTTTCCTCTTGTTTAGAAATGGAGTGGCCTTGACAGCAGGGGGGGAGGGGTTAATCGGGTGGACCGGCCCGGTCTGCACCCAGCCCAGTTCCCCGTCTGTAAACAATAGGGGTGTGGATTAGTTTGGAAACAATGTGTTTATTTAAAAAGCCCACTTCCTGTATGGACTCAGAAAGTCTCCCATTAATTTTATTGGCGGCGGCTCCAGTTCTGAAAATCATTGTTTAGAGGGGGGAAAAATACAAAACATACAAGGAAAAAAAGGACCGCTCTTGGTTCCTGTGTGATAGGACGGCAGCATTAATAGAATTGGTGCTAGCTGTTTGTGTTTGTGTAATCATCTGGAAGGATCTTACAGTAGGTTCAGAGGAAAAACAACATATGAGGAAACATTTGGATGTTTTTGTTGAGACTGCTCTGGCATTAGCTCGCTGCTTCGTGCTCTACGTGTACAGATGTGATTTTCACGATTAAAAAAAGAAAAGAAAAAGAAAGCCAAACAGTTTTTCTGCTTAGTCTAAACTGCCACGAGCGGTCTGCAGAATCAGCCTGCAGGGGCTGAGATTCAGCTGAGGGCTCTGGAGCCCAGGAGCGACGCCCACCCTTCCTAACTGCCCAAAGCCACATCCTGTCCAAAAGGAAAAGACTTGCACTTTCTCCTCAGGAGGAACACATGCATTAATGTAATCTCAATTACCCATAAAGCAGTCCTGCAGCAGCACTCACACCTCGCAGACGCATCCTGTCGTACACATGCGCTTCAACTTTAGCTCGTCTTATTGCTTCTGTGGAAACTTTGAGGCCTCCTGAGCAGGAAACAAACAAAAAAACTCCTGATGTGCTGTCACGCCAATCCAATTTTACGACACTGAGTAGCCCTGGTGGAGTTTATTTCTGAGACTGACAGATATGAGGGGGGATGAAAAGGCATTAAGAATAAGCAGTGCAACCTTAGCCCATCCAGACGCGTGCTCAGAGGCCAGAGAGTAACAGGTAAACTCGGGGGAGGGTGGTTAAGCCCTAGTTAGGCATGTAAATCCCACCCTTTACAGGCAAAGCGCTCCAGTAGATCCCTGTCAATTTCCTGCAGCTGTGCTCGGGCGGATTTACATGAATACACTCTATCACTAGCGCTTAGCCTCCTGTGTTATGCATTCACTTTTTTTTTGGTCGGATTCTAAAATTGGTCTTTTTTTTCCTGTACTGTTTTTTTGTCTTCTGTAAAGAAAGAACGGTTTTATTTACGAGCCACCCGGCATGCCTGCTTTTGTAAATTGACTCCTCAGTTTTGTCCGCGGGCCAGGCACAAGAAGGTTAGCTGCCTGTTTCCCGATAAGCTGGCAGAACCTATCAACTCCGGCAAGAAGATAGTGCTCTGTATTTCTGTCATGCTTTATCATCAGCTGGGGTGAAACTAAACCGGTGTTAAGCGAGAGTAGAGGGACCATTTCCCTGGATTACAGGCGTCAACTTTAATTTCAAAGACCAATGGTGTATCCAGGGAAGGTGCAGGCTTCGCTTGCCACAGATTGGCAGCGGGCTCCTGATAAGGACCCGACAGCGTTGTTCGCATTCACCGCGGGGGCCCATTGATCTTCGAGTCGCTGGTTCATTTCATAAAATACAAGGCGAATGGTGTTGGAGCGGCAGTGTGGCTCCCTATTCACCAGACACACTGCGTCCTGTGCCAAGTTGTCTCGGCTCTATGGCGAACAGGAAACGCGCCGCAGGAAGACGGGGTATTTGTCAGGAGTCATTAAGGAAAGGAGGTGGCAGTTCAAGCTTTTTTCTTATATAAAACAGTGCTGTGAGCTTTAGATGAAAAACTGTTTTTTTTTGTACAAGAAAGCCGAGTCAGGTTACAGACAAAGTTTTATTCCTTCGCTCACACCGTAGGCTTAAAGATATCATTTGCAGTATCAACGCTTTGCTCGCCATCTGAGAGGAAAATTCATATCAACATATTGAGCACTTATTCATATTGAAACGTCTGCCCGCTTATTTTTTGTTATCACAAAACCGAATTTATGAAAAGCATAATCACAACATGAGGGCCCTCTTATTTTATTATCAGTGGGTGTTATTATTAGAAAACCATTTCAAATGATATGTCACATGGGAACAAATATCATTTACAAACCACTAATGACTTGCAAACACTCCTCTAGCCTCCGGTGCAGAGTGACGCCGGCTCACAGTGTGTGCTCGCCTCTCTGCGGGGACGTGCAGTGGGACGCCGCACGCTTTCAGAATCAAACAGAATAAACAGGAAGACCTCTCTCTTCCAGCGTAGCCCACGACGACGCACTAACACATTAATTCTTAAAAATCTGCCCATTTAAACCTGTCATTACGGCGGCCGTCTAATGGTTTTAAGGTGTGTGTGTTTGTTGCAAAAATTCAAATGAGACACTCAAATATGTACATATTCTCTGCAGAGATGGATTAGGTTTTGGATATTAATAATTAAGCAGGCATTATTATTATTACACTTTACATCTTCTGGGTGGATCAAACTCACCTCTCACTGCTGGACTGCTAATAATGAGTCATCAATAAAACATGCTCATAATGTCAGGGAGACACTTGTGTAGATGCACGGTTCTAATTTTACACTTTGGTCATTAGTTCAGGGCGGCGTGAATGCATCGGAGCGGGCTGCAGAGGTGGCCTGATGTGGCCTGACAGACCGTGCATCAAACCCTTCATTAATGTTAATCATCTTGAAAATTGTGAATAACCAAATCTGGGCACCTATATGCAAATATTTAAAGCATTTTACTTTTTAATGGAAAAGGTGTTTTTGTTTCCAGCACTATCATTTGCATAGAAATTGTGTCTATTGTGCCGTGCTCCTTTAACCTCGGCTCGGGCCTGAACGAGCACTGGATCTACTGGAGTGCAAATGAATAGATAAATGCAAACGGACAGAAAAGAAAAAAATCCTATTGCTTGCTAAAGTTTCCCTTCTTCCAGTTAGAAATCATGCCAGGTGTTGGACTTGAAACTTTCCGAAATTTCCCAGAGCTGTAATGAGATACTAAGAAAAGCAGAGAAAAGAGAGCCAGACATAATAAGTTAATGCAAATTGTAACTAGTTAAGCACAGCAAAATAATATGATACCATTGTCTGCGGCAGATTGATATTATAACGTTAGCATGTGCAAATAATCACATTGTCTCCCTGATACAATTACATTATTTGTTATGGTTGTATCGTACACCAATAAAAGCAAACATCATATTAGGATTCATGGCACTTTTGGCATTGCGTTATCAATATGTGGGAATAATTGTCTGCTGAGAGATTAAATTACATTATTGTGTATCTTTTTCATGCCTAATAAATAATGATGGATGGCTCTTATTTTCATCACCACCTGCAACCATTTTGTCTTCTTCCCCCTGCAAGTAAAAAAAAATGAGAGAAGAAATAAAAGGAGGAGAGTGAGAAACCTCGAGCGATACGAGACCGGAGGCTCGTGTCGCTGAAGTTTCTCTGTCTGATCAAGGCGGGGAAACGGAAAATATTATCCGTATAGACACCCTAAAAGTCAACATGCCACTATTTATTAATTGATACATCTTCTGGCAAACATACACCTTACATCGTGAATAACTGATTGACAAGGAAAAGCCCTACAGGGGATTATATCGTGACTTTATCAAATGTGGTTTATTTAAACTGCAGCATATTACAAACAGAACAAGTCTCATGACAAACACCTTGTGTGTCTTTCTCTTCAGGTAATACAGCAGACTTTGTGATTGTCTTCATCTGATATGTTTTATCCGAATACTAACTGATCTGACAGATACAAATATGAAAAGTATGCCAATAATAATAGGTGAAAAGTATCAAGAAATATGGTAATGAAAGGTTTACATATCATCAAATGATCAAAGTGGCTAACAGTTCAACTGATCTCTCTAAAATATTCTATTTAGCTACAAAGTTAGTTATTTAAATACATCCCACAGTGATGTTAGTAAGGCTATATCAATGTGTAAACCCTGGGCCAAGGTAAATACTGCATGATACTGTGTATAGGGATAACTGATGCGTTTGTAAGGGCTTCTATACGTTGTCACAGTTGTACATCGGGTATTGGATGATGTAAAATGTACGTAAAATACAATTTTTAAGTTCAATCTTGAATCTTTCTATGTGATTTGAGTCCCACTCTTTGAAAAGTCCATGTTATTTCAAATGATTGCAATTTCGAAAAAACACAAATCAAATAGAACCAATTACAAAATTAAAATCTGAATTGTAAATCCTTATCAAAACCATTGTGAGACTTATGATGACCTTGTGGTGATTTTAGAAGAAGAGAAAGCCACATGTGTTGAGATGTGTGATTATTAGAGTACAATATATGCATGTATAAATGTTATCCTGAAATAATCCACAGTGTTCCAACTTTAAATAAGTAATACAATAAAAAATCATTACGGCCTTTTTCTGCTTCCACACCTGAGTGAAGTGAACCTTCAGCAGCTTGTTTTCCATTCCTGACAAACGTCCGAGATAAAGCTGCTGTGTGGCCACGACTCATTTACAATTCTCTTTCTTTTTGCATAACCTTACATTTAATCACTTCATTTGCACTTTGTGGAGATAAGAGAATTGATTAGCCACCACTCTCCAGGAGGCTTCATGTTGACTTTACCGTTTTTCCTTCCAGTCCTCCAATCTAAGCTGTCAATACCTGAAACTCCTGTTGCATGCGATGCATTTGTTGGCGCCCTGTTATGCAGCGATAAAACAAGGTAAGGGCATTATAGTCCCCCCACCAGTTAATTGGCATCAGAGAGAGAAATGCTGTTATAACTTCATAACTTCTTAAGTCATGCCTTGTGCACAGCAAGACGTACGGCGTGGTACAAATTTACATTTTAATGAAATATTTGAATAAGCACTTGAAATTCACTCTACCAGGTCTCCCGGTTCTAAAACCAACATTTCATGTTTGTGTTTTGAATGGCAGCGTCAGAGAAATTAGCATGCCAGTCATACAGATTAGGAGGGCATCAGTGTAAAGTCACAGGCTTTCTCAATCAAGGTTCACTGCAGGTAAACACTACCCATGACATGTTTAAATGATAGCTTTTTTTGAAAGAAAGCCGATGAGAAAAGCTTTCACAGGGAGAGGAGAGAAAGGCCGTATAGGAATCAGAGCAGTGAAAAGAAATGCAGAGGCTATCTGCAGTTTACAATGATGCACTTCCTTTTAACTCAATCTGTCAGAGAACCACACAACTACAATTTAAATTTCCACATGAGTGAAGCTTATGAATTTAAATATAATGAAAGCTTGTGTATTATGTGCAGCAAGAAAATACGGGTTATGTAGTCATGTAGAAAATCTGTGACCTTTTCATATATGTAGTTGTAGGGGGTTGTACAGCTACCCACAATGCGCTGGTTGTGTTGTTACTTGAAATATAATAGTTTGTTTTAAAGAAATAGAGTGGCATTTTGTTATTGATGCTTATTTGCTTTCTTTTTGAGAGTTTTGTGCATTTAAATTTCATGGTTCTGCTTGATTTTGACTCAACTCACTTTTAGCAGCTTTTCTCTATTTCATTTTCTGTTGCGATTAGTAGCGATACCCGGCAAGGTTATGTGAGTTCAAATGCAGGATTCTTAGCTGATTGTCATTGTGACACTATGTGAAACTGCCAACAACGGGACGGTAACAGAACCGTTTCCTCTAAAGAGAGGTACGTCTACACTTCCTCAATTTTATGATGCATCGTATACATACAACCCAGTCTCACGGCATTTCGTGTTATAGTCACAAAATTAATCTATTGATTCGTGTTCACCAACACGATTTCGCCATGTTCTTCGTGTCACACAGAACGATTTTAAAAGCAATGGAAATAATATCAAATTAGAAGGAAAAACAGATTTTAAAAATGAAGATTTTAGTATTCTGACGCAGAACGATTTTAGAAGCAATGTATTTCTATTGGTAGTATGTTTCGTGCCTGCAACAAATAATCACAAATTAGAAGGAAAAAAAGATGACTACAAATACAGATTTCAGTATTCTGAGGCTCTGAGCCATTTATTTTCCTCGCGGACGGCAAACAAACTCAGACATTATACAATTTAAAATAAAAGGGTTAGGCTTAGGGTAAGATATTGAGTAAGAACATGTTTTTATGAACCACACAGCTTCTGGTATTCCAAGACCCGACCGGACAAAAAGACGTGGTGCAGGCACGAAACATACTACCAATAGAAATACATTGCTTTTAAAATCGTTCTGTGTCACACGAAAAAAATGGAAAATCATGTTGGTGAACACGAATCAATAGATTACATTAATTTCGTGACTATAACACGAAATGCCGTGAGACTGGGTTGATACATAATATATTCCAGCTACCCATTGAGAGTAGTTTGGATATTTCAAAGTCACGGGTTTGTGCAAAACATGCCATGAACCTCAACAGAGACAAAACCAAAAGAAGTCAAAGTTAATATCCACACATTGTGCTAAAGGAAAACCAAGAAAAATAACCAGTTGAGTTGATAAGGGCAGAAGAAATGTGGCAAATCAATAAAGCTACAGCTGGTTAGCTTAACTTGGCACAAAGACCAGAAACAGCTGGAAGGAGCTAGCATGCTCTTTATAAAAAACGGTTAAATCTTCCTACCAGTGGCGGTACTGAAGTGGGCCGGTCGGACGATGTGGGCCAGTCGGATAAGTTAAGCTAATAATATGCTATAGGTCGATTTTTGCTAACTTTGAAAAAGCACCAGGCATGCATAGCGAAACTAACCAGCTGCAGGCGTTAGCTTAATTTAGCATACAGGTAAGGGTGCCATTGATGTTCTAATCCAGGGGTGCCCATTACGTCGATCGCAAAGGTAGATCGCATGGCATTGAAAAAATGAAAAAAAGTTAGCCGATCATCCATCCTTACTATGGCATTTGCCACTTGATTGTGCCATACAGGTTCATGCAGTTATGAGGGGGCCTCACTTCCTCATCTGAAGCGCAAATGCGGCGCACTATTATGCGCTTATGCGGCGCAATTAGTGTAACGGCCCCTACACACGGCCGCGGGCGTTATCGCTTGCCGGAGGGCTGGGCTGAAACACGACCAATAACCAATCACATGAATCTCCCGCCCCAGACACACAAGCACGCGGTTTGATTGGCTAGAGCTTGTACAGGCTTATGATTCGATTGGCTGACGCCTCCGTTGAGGCGTCAAAAGTAGAACTTTGCTCTACTTTTGCAGCGAGCACCGCGGGAGAAGCTACGCGTCGCTCCCAGAATGCAGTTCGGCGACTCGTGACGTCACCCCATTCAAAGTGAATGGGCAGAAGCGTTGAAGCGGCAACGCCCACGGCCGTGTGTAGGGGCCGTAAGCGTGCCACAGTTTATCCGCCGTTTACTCCACTAGCACCCCCCCCCCTCGCGCTCGCGACACAGATTGGGCAGGGGCGGCCCTGGAGGTAGCTCTTTTGGGCTTGGTCATTTTAAAAGTAGCTCCCAAGCTGAAAAACAGTGGGCACCCCTGTTCTAATCTAACTATGAGCAACACATCCCGTTATAACACCAACATGTTGAACGCCTCTTTTAAATACACTTTAAGAAATCAATTATTCTACTTAAAATGTTATTTCAGTCTTTAAACATTAACTCCAGCATGCAGGTTGCCTGACACCAGACAATAAACAGTAGCTTGTTTTGGTTCGACTCTCTTAATCCTCATCTGATCAGAGATCTATCATCTATTTTAAAAACGGTCCCCACAGCACACACTTCTTTGTTAATTCACTATGACACAAAGTGCGAGAGCGAGGCACAATTATTCATGTTGTTTTGCATCTCTTCAATAATTCAGACAAAACATTTCTGATAGTAATGTAGGATGCTGGCACAATGAGTGCAGGTCAGACAGAGAGTGCAGTTCACAATGGGAGTCACTTTGTTTACAGCGGACCTGAGGCTCTGCACACCTGCTCCACTCCGCCGGGTAAAGACATCATGCAGTATTATAAACTAATGAAAGTATGTCTTACAAACAAGTCTCAAGCCTTTTTGACTCGATTTTCTCCAGGATCAAATCTATGGTATATTTTCAATACAGTTTGCAAGGGAGTAAACGATGATCGCTGAACTGCTCAAAATCACTCTCCCAAATCTTGCTTAAAAGGGATAAGCTGGCGATGTTTTATATGTTGTTCCAAGCTCCTAATACTGCACAGAAACTTGTATTCTTGTAAATATGTACCTGTCTTATTTGATTTGATCTTGTTATATTATATTTTGTGGGTAACATTAAGCATTTTTATCACATAATGTAAGTTACGTATACGGCGTACGCTAAAACCTGACTTAAGTGAATATGTTTCTTAATGCCCTTGCCGGCGGGCGTGTCTGAAACTCGACCAACAACCAATCACATGAATCTCCTGCCCCGGACACACAAGCAGCGGTTTGATTGGTTAGAGCTTGTACTGGCATATGATTCGATTGGCTGACGCTTCCCCCGAAAGCTTCAGAAGCTTCAAAAGTTGAACATTGCTCAACTTTTGAATCCCGGAAATCCCGGAAATCCTGAAAATCTTCGCTTTGCTTCCCACAATGCAGTTCGGCGAAAAGCGAGGCAAAGTGACGTCACCCCATTCAAAGAAGTCAATGGGCAGAAGCGTTGGATGATTTTTTTAATGCTGCTGTGTGGACGGGCCGTTAATGAAATTTGTAAAATCCAAACAATAACTTAGTTTCTCATCGTGTAAGTCCTGTCTTTTTTTGACGCATTGGTTGCTACTACTCACTTGCTCCTTTATCACAATCATAATTATTACGGCCACTAGAGGCAGTCCTGAAGTGCCCGAGTAAATCTACGATCGTACATGGAGCATCGTAGATTGAAGAGTATAGCCAAGCAGGGGCTGGTATTTATCGTGGATTCAGTCTTGACTCTGCCTCAACACTAACTAAAGGTCTTTAAAGTGATGAAACACTTAATCAACTAACGTGTCAAATGATCTAACAACTGAGCTTTCTCCATCCACAAATAAAAACGGAACGATACGGCAAAAGACTGGGAAATTGAATTGGCATTGTTTGTCGAACTATTACTTCCAGACTCTAAAATAAACTTTAATTCGTGACGTAAAGCTTCACTAAAGTGGTCCTGACAGCCAAATGTTACACTGAAGCTAATTTTAGAGAAAAAGAGAACAATTGTGGATTTTGGCTTGCTATAAAAACATGAGCAATGTATCATTTAGTTCCCATCAGCACCTGCATTATATTATTAGTCATCTTCAGTGTTAGTGGATCCAACATTAGCCAAGCGAAGGAGACATCTGAGCATCTCAGCTGTTTACTCAATGAGCATAATTACCATTGGCTACTCACACGAGGCCTGCTAACTGATGTGATAAGTACCTTTATTCTTTCATCTTCCTTTAGTTCCCTTTTTAATTGCTTGGACTCTCTTAGAAACCTAGCTGTGCCTTCTAATAAAGAAGAAAGCAGGCCCAGCTGTGAAATCCTGATTGTTGTGTTGGAGCTGGAGCTGGTAGTAAAGCAGGCCTCCAGTTATTGTTGTGTATGTGTGCATATATCTGTGTGTGTGTGTAGGGGTGGGGGCAGCGAGGCATGCCTTTTGAACAGCAGGTGGTAATTGAAACAAAACAAGGGCTGATTAGGGAAGCGTCTGGCAACTCATGATCCAAACAGCGAGCCGCCGAGGAGCCCAAACACAAGAGCCCTGGAATAAAGTGGTCATCATCTAATTAACAGAACACGTTTTAATTACCGAGTAAACCAAGCAGTGCGCTGTGTCAATTTAACTGATGTGGTAAGTGCCAGTTTACAATATCAGAAACAGACAAATAATTGGAATCTAATTACAAGCAGGTCTATTGCACACCGGGGCCTGCAGCCCATCTTAATAAACACATTTTTACATCAAACCATGAATAACAAACACTGCAGGACGGCTAATTGCCTCACTGCCATGTTGGGAGTTTGCCAGCCTCGACGATTTGACTGAGGCTCTTGTGTGAATGGATGAGGCTGTGCCATACTTCAATTAGAATAAAGTGAACAGCGGACATTCGTGTTTGTTTTTGCAATCACACAGAGCTAAATAATATAACTGCCGATCTGTGTGTAGAGCACGACAAGAAGAAGAGAAGAGAGCATCACTCAAACGGGTTGAATAGCAATATTTGAGATTGATGAGGAAAATTAACAGTGTGCTGTAATAGGGTCAGTTAACACTTACCTCATTAGATATAGAATATTAGATCGTTTTGGTTTTATCTGCCCAGGTTTTTAAGATATCTCACTTCAGTGTCTTCGAGGTGGATGGAAGATTTGCATTAAGGTGCCTCTGGAAGCTCATGTCTGTCATTAACAGAACATAAATGTATGAAAGTGTTGTAAGCCAGAGTATAAACTAGTCGTAGGGGGACTTGTTGTGCCGTTACACAGAGGTACAGTGATGTTTACTCACTAATGTCTAGAGGTCTCCAGTCAGTGCAATACATGTAGCTTTGCCATTTCCTCCGTTTTCTTTGCCTTTTTACTGCCATGCATTCATGTTATCCGTAAAGGAATTACAAGACAACACTGGATAATGTGATTGATAAACGTACATTTCTTTAATGGGTTAAGGTTGACAGATTAATCACAAGCGTTAACGTTGACATCCCTAGAAAAAACACAACATCCCAGCGTTAGCCTGTTTATAATTTTTAGCCTGCCTATTCAACTAAATAGGTTCATTACAGAGAGCTAACATTACGTTAGCCTGTTAGCTGTAACGCAAATAGTGACTTTCATCCTCTCTAATAAGTGTTAGTAATTTAATCAATGTTTTATGGCATAATTTAGTTTAGACATGCCATCAGTTTAAATGTTGATTTTTTACTGAGAAAACAGAAGTTTTTGCACAATGTCTAATGCTAAGCTTTTATTTTGAAAATACTTCCGGCTTGAACAAACCAGGGAATAAAAGTTTATTTTGAAAAGCTATGCCGGAAGTTATCTCTGAAATACCGACAGTAACTTGACCTCAATGTTTGACCAAACGTAAACGTTACCAGCCGTTAAAATGAGATAAATAAAGTGATGCAAGAGAATGTGTAGAGAAGAGGCGTGTTTAGTCATGTGTTGAATGTACAATGTAAAGATCCTCTGTAAAGTGTGATATCGGACATTGGAGAAACTAGCGGCTATACAACAACGCCAGCTGAGAGCGGAGGGGGAGTCTACCTGAGTTATAAAAGGACGGAAGATGTTGCGTTCTGTCGCTTTTTCACCTACTACTCGGAGGAATGCAGCTGTTTTCCTCCTTTGAACTGCCGCCTGTTTGTAACATTACCACGCCTTATCTTTATTAAAGTACCACCATTTGAAACTTTAGCCGAGACTCACTGATCTCCTTATTTTAACCAGTTCTCTCCTGGACGCGAGAAAAATGGATAAGCTAATAAGGGATAAGCAATTTAAAGTACCGGTAGTTTTTACTGGCATGGCTAACCAAACTGGCTAACTACTGCTGTTGTTTTATAACAGAAACAACGAGTATACATTTTAAAATATATATACGTGCAAAATAGCAACTTATTTGACTCATTTTAAAACAGAAATTATACAATTTGCATTACATAAAGACGAATCTGTAAATAGCTATAGCTAACAAGCTAACGTAGTTAACATATCGTTAGCCTGTTTATCTGTAGTTAAACTCGCTTGTCAACTATGAAAGGTGATAAACTTCTAATGTTACAGAGAACTAACATAACTTTAGCCCGTCTACTAGTAACTTTTTGTCGTTTTATTTGATGTTATATATTTAAATGGCTGGTCAAATAAAAAGGAAAATGTTAACGGTACAGTTCTTTCTGGTTGCGGTTCCTCTATTTTTTGTAAAATACGTTTGTTGAATTTTCTTGAACTGCTTGTCTTTTTGCACATGTGTCTTTATTTGCAGTGCACTGAGCACTCAGGGCCACCTCAGTAGATGGGTTATAAAGAATGAAAGTACACTAATATAACACGTTTTGTAAAGGTGTTGTGTTGTCCGTGCTAGTGCAAGGAGACTGAGATGTATGTGTGCAGGGCCAGTATTGGCTGATCATGTCACTACACAGCCACTGTTCCCATCATATTTCATCCACCTTTACGGTCTATAATTATATCATATGTTAATTCCTCTCTGTAAGTTACTGTGCGATTAATTTATGTGAATGCTTCTGCTCTGAATGACTTTTAAACACAAACAGCTTCCATTACTGCGTGTTCCCTGCACAGTTTATGTTATCGGATCCAGTTTGTGATCAGTGTCACGACAACAACACTGATATACAGGAGTCCTGAGCGCCAGGTGAAATACCGCCTGCGGAAAGATTGCTTGTGATTTTATATCGTTTCCATTAAATCTTGTCTTTCAAAGGCCTTAATTAATAATACACTTGACATTTATGTTTTCCAGCAATAAGCTAAGCAAGAAACGATTTATGTCACCTAAAGCTTTTTAACAAATCAATGCAACTATTTGTAATTGCTTGTTTCACAAGATTAAAAGTGCTTAGACTTGATCTCTGTCTCCTGTTTAGTGGCCAACATGACCTGTGCCTCCGTCGTAAAAACACAAGTCCTGGTCATCAGCATTAGCTCCCGTCACCAAATCCATATCGCTATTATTTCTGGAATTTTAATGCTGGTACAATTTATAGCTTATCAAATGCAGTTACCTAAATTGCTGTTAGGAAAAGACAGTTTAACTGTCGCTTTTTAATTACGATATAATTTAATGTTGAGGCTGAGATGAGAGTCCTGCTGCAGATGACAAACACGAGTCTGTGTGAAGCCCTTCTGCAGGACAAAATGATGAGAAAGAGATTTAACTTGTGCTTAATACTAACATGATCATATATCTTGTATTATGATTTTGTATCCGTCAGAAATGTTAACTTTTGATGCATTGGTTGTTGAGGTGTTTTTAGATTTATTCCTTTTTGTATTTCATCTTTTAACATGGATAATGCTTTTCGTAAGTGAAGCCATTTGTGATGGGAGTGTTGGCAAGGACCAAAGTTGTTTGGTAAAAAAATATTAGTTTCCATGATCTATAAGTGTAGACGTATCCTTTTGATGCATTGGTTGACATTGCATTAGATGGTAGCTCAGCACAAAGCTGCTTAGCATTGTAGAAAAAGCTAAATCTTCTATATGTATGGAAGAGGATTAAGGACACAAGAGCATCTTAAATTAAATACATTCACTTTTAGTCTGATTTGCTCATGTATGGAAAAGTATTAGGGACATATGTGAAAAATATGTTTCTACATGTATTTCCAATTTCATCCTCAACGGTCATCAGACAATCTTAAGACCTATACGTATGACAAAACATACCAAAATCTACAAAACTAAAATAAACTGACAAAAATAAAAGCAGCAGCAGTCACAACCTTGTGGGGTAACCACATGTGATTACTTAGACTGTTATATGTTACCCCCATAGTTATAGAACACTTCTCTTTCATGTATATTGCTGTTGAGGACCAGTAACTAACTCACTAACTCATAAAAAAGCTATTCTTAAAGTGATAATCTCTCATATTCTGACAAAAAAAGGCAGAACTCAAATACTTTTGAACCTGTAACCCTCGATCGTAAATGTGCAAACAAAACAAAAATGTAATGCATTCAATTTAACTTCCTAATTCTGCATTCTGCACAGCCGTTCAAAAACAATCGATACCTCCACACACACACAAACACACACACACTCCGATACAAAGAGAGACACTTGCAGCGGAGAATCTGAACAACCAGCATTTTATTGCATGTTTAGAATGCTCACGTCAGTCATCGCCACTGACTACAACAGAGTGGTCTGCATCAGACAGACGAGGAATGATGAGGAGGTTACAGACTGATGGAAGTGATGAGCAATAATATTTCTCTATAAAAAAAAAAAAGAAGAAAATAAAATAAACTACAGAGTACATCTTCAAAGGAAAAACAGAAAGTAAGAGATAGAAAAGCTGCTGCGGGATGAGAGCACCGTGACAGCTCCTGGCCCCCCCCCCCCACCCCCTTCATCCTCCCTCCCCCTCTTTCTGGAGAGAGTGTGTGAGAGAGGGGGACGATGACAGCGGGCTGGATGGTTGGTGAAGGATGAAACAATGGCGGGTTTTTTTTTTGTTGCCAGCGTGTGATGTCGGGGATCTGATGCCACACGGCCAGCAGTTTGCAGGGCGTCTGACCTTTGACCTGTCCGCTGTGCTTGGTTTTGACTCATTTACAATGACCCTTTGAGATAAAAATATAAATATCTTGATGCCGAACAAAATACCTACATGACATGGATGAGAAGGACACATCTTTGATGCGTGCGTGAAATGAAACAAAAAAGCATTTAACAATATTCTTTACATCTTGGCACTGCATATTTTTTTTTTACTTTTTCCTATTCATTTCATATAAAATATCATTAGATTGTTACACCCTTATATTATTACTGACCACTTAAAACATATCCCCCCCCCCCTCCCCCTTCTCTGTGACCCTGGGATTAGTCATGCAAGATATCTCCGTCTCGTAGAGGAAATATACCTGTGTGCCCTTTTTCTCAGAGCGGTAATCTCTAACATACAGCCACAGAAGGCAGTGGTTGGACCATCAAAAGGAAGTATCAAAAAACAGCTTTTAACACAAAGAGGGACAAATCTGTACAAAATGCTTAGGTCAATGATAACAGAGAAAAGTCTGTTTTTTCTATATTACAGTTTTAAAATCCAAAATGGGGGATAATCTCCCCCCCGGCCTGCCCATACGTCTGCATGGATGATTTTTTTTTTTTTTTTTTTTTTTTTAAAGCAAGGATTACTAAGTAAAATACATTTGCAGCACAGTTTTGCTATTCCAATACATACAGCAGTTTTTTTTCTCATAGCTATTTCATAGTTAATACAAAGCAGTCGCGATAAAGCAATAACACAAATCTTTTTGATCTTAAAAAAAAAAGAAAAAAGACAAAGAGAGGAAGAGACTTTACCGACATGTATGTACAACCTAATATTGGAACGCCCTTAAAACAACCCATCATTACAGCGGAGGACAGTGACAGGAGGATGAACAAAAGGCCTGAGGTTTGGATTGGTTTGGCAAAAAATGATAATGAAAAAAGGATGAAACCTTTGATAAACAAACTCTAATTTCATTTTTTTTTGTAGTTTTCTCTCTACAGTATCAGACTACACATGCAAGACATACAACTAAGTGCAACTGAGTGAAATGTTTATTTATTTTCCCTCATTTAATTGAATCAGTCCCTATAGGTTTGAACTGAGGTATGCGTACAAATCTTTTTTTTCTCATGCTGTTATCTTTAGTAACGTCAAGCTACACATGCTGAGAATGTTTCTAATCTACCAGCGCTTCTCCTCCTTTTTCGATCCCAAACATGCAGCCAGATGAACGGGGAGGTTGGGGGCGGGGGGGGGGCGGTTTGTGGATGAGCTCGGCTGTTCTCACGGTCCGAGCTGAAACTGACCCGTCCCACAGCTGCCTGGATATTAAATACAACTTCTGGAAACCACTTTTTTTTGTTTTTTTTAACTTAATAAGCGGTGAAATAATAACAATAAAGACTGCCATAAAGTACCTTGTACCCAGCTTATTAGTTGACAGGAGTGTTTTGTTTTTTTTAATATAAAAAAAGTAATAAGAAACTGAACACAATCATAGCCAAAAATATGCTTAAAACCCCCCCGAAAAAGTGGCTTACAATCATTTCAAAGTATACAAAATGAAGAAAAGAGAATCATAGCATGGTCCAGTTGAAGTATCTGTTTCACATTGTTCCCTAGCAAAGCTTTTTCCATTTACCGGTTTAATTGCCCCAAAAAGACTAACGTTTTTCCTAATTTGGTCATCGCCCCCGCTCCGTTTTGGTCACTGCAAACATTACTGCAGCCGTCCCTTTTCTTCACACCCCTTTGGTTTTTAATAATAAATGAAGGAAACACCAGTTTGAAGAGCACCCCCCCCCCCCCCCCCCCCTCATTGATTCTTTCTAGAGGAGAGATATTTGGCCTTATCTGATATTGCATGGAACACACAACATTGACTTTGTAGTTTATCTTTGGTAGTCACAGAACAAGATATTAAACACATCAACAGAAAGAAAAAAGAAACCAAAGAAAAATGATAGTAATAAATAAAAAGTGGTTGCAGTCTTGAAATTCATGGTCTAGTAGAGATCTACCTAAGCTGAAATCGCTGCATCACAATGAGGAATTGATTCAATGCTGCGGATTACAACTATTTTTGGGTGACATTGAACATCAGAGTATCCACATTTAAAATAAAATGGCATGTACTGTATGTTTGGGCCCTTTTTACGATAGCTGTCAAAATGCTGGAATGTGCGACGTTTGGGTCTTATTGCAAGTCTTGGAAATTCTACATTTGATAAAAGAAATGTCATCCTCACTGAAACTGGTCATGCGCGGGATACAAATAAAACTACAGGGAATGCACGTTTATCATCAAGGACTGAATGGAATTACAGCGTGGAAAAAAAACAGAAGAAGAAGACACGTTCTGATTAACAATGGCAGGTTGTGTTCAGGAATCACAATTAGTTGGTCTAAATCATTATCTCTCCGGCGCACACCTGACATTTCCATCCTGCTTTGTATAAAAAAATAACTGGTAAGTGATCAGAAATGGTGTTGCGGCTCGACACGCTCTGCCGTGAGGGGCTGTTTTAAAAGTGTAATAACCTGCATGATTTCTCTGTCATTCATTCGCATCTTAAATTAAACTTCATTGATGCGTGGAGAGAGCCTTCATTACGAGTAGTGCATTGCCAATGGACTTCATGAGCAGGTGGGGGGAGGGGCGGGCTACACATCGGAGTTTTCTTTCCCCCTTTTTCTTTTCTTTTTAAGATTCGTGGAATAAATGACAGAAAAATACTACTCGGTACGCGACATTCGGCTTCATGTGTGTGTATTTTAAAGAAGAGAAAAAAAATCATAAACATTCATCATCAAGTGCTGACCACACACAATCTCCACAGCATGGGCATGAGGTCTGATCAGTTTAAAAGGAACATTGAAAATGGAAAAAGACACATCATGTTGATATTTTAGAACATCTTACCCCTCCCCCGACAATAAAAACAACAAAAAACACCCGAATAAAAACCCACCCGATGGAATCAAAGCGATGAGAAGTGTTGAAGGCAGTGACAATGAACACAAGTCGTTTACACACACACGGTGTAAATTAAACGTCACTCTCTCTCTCTCTGTGTGAGTCTGTGGTCAGATGTGTGAGAGAGAGAGAGAGAGAGAGAAAAGGGGGGAGACGACCCCCCTCTTGCAGTCCGCTGAGTGCAGTCCGTCCTGGCTGCGCGGCGAATAAAAGGTCTCTGACCCTGAACGCATCGCCCCCGTACCAAAGGAGTCCATCCCACACAGGAGTAGAAATGAAGTTTCACTTTTTAAGCTTTACTTAAAGTAGAAAGAAATCAGGGAAAAAAAAAAGTGTGTGTGTTTTGTAATGGCACTAAAAAAAGTGAACTGGGAGACATTGGAGCGCTGAGACTGCAGTTCAGTTTTTGTTATCTGCCGAGCGTTTTTTTTCTGTCTTCCCAGATTACCCAGACTGCCTCTGAGGCCCCCGGGGAGGATGGAGGGTCGGGGGGGAGGGGGGTGGTGGTGGCCCCTGCTAGCCTTACAGCATGTCGTCGTGGCCCTGGTCGTCGTCGTAGTCTCTATGGTGATCGAAATCCGGACTGTGATTGGCGGTCGTTACCAGGGAGAGGGGCCCTTCGTGTTCTTCGGGGTCCAGTGGTTCCTCCTTAATGTGATGCCTGCAGGAGGAAGAGCAGAGAGAAGATATGGCTCCAGTTCTTTTCTTTTAATAACCCTTCAAAACGACAGAGACCTGATTCTGTTTATAGAGGCGGAAACAGGGGAACAAAAACAAACGTCTGGCTTCACTGAGAGCCTCGCTGGTGCTCGTGATAATTTTCTTTTGAGGTAGTCCCATCCCGGTAAAAAAAAAGCTGCTGGCTTTTTTTTTTTTTTTTGTGGCAAGCGACAACAGGGTATTCACTTAGAATTGATAAATGAGGAAGATTAACAGCGTGAGTGGAGCGCGGGAGAGAATGGAGTCGGCCGTTGTCAGCCTCCTGGTGGCGGAGGATCAGCGGCGCGCTGTGTGTTCCCCTTCCTGCTCGTTAACATGCACAACCTGCGAGGCGGGTCTCCAGAGGACGACCCCTCGCCGGCTTCTATCATTAATCAACTTCAAGCAAACACAGCGACCAGACACCGGCGCTCTAAACTCCACAATTAATGCATATTTTCAAGCGAGTGTCAATACGCGGGAAGAAAAGCGCTGGCAGGAGAGGCGCATTCGGCACAACACGGCGATAAGGAACAGAGCCCTTATGAGAATAATAACGCTGTCACTTGTAAACAAGGCAAAAACATGAGCCCCCCCCCCCCACCCCCCTCCAGCCCTTTTACAGCTCACAGCCTGGGCAAAAGAGCCACTAAAGAGATGAGATCTGCCAAATTTCTCATTACATGAAACAGAGCAGGAGGGGGGAGAGGAGGCCTGGCGGTGGCAGCAAGCAGGAAAAAAACACGTTATGAAAAGCTGCAGGGGACGTGGCGCTCTAACCCGCGAGAGGTGGAGAGGTGCCAGGAGGAGAGGTGGAGGTAGAGAGGTGCCAGGAGGAG
>CALSBZ010004406.1:385210-404112 GCA_943591055.1 Gobionotothen gibberifrons
TGAAATCAACTCAAATAAATGAAATGAGTACAATATTCTCTTATAAATTGAAGCAGGAAATACTCAAGCAAAGTACAAGTACTGTAGTAAGTACTGTAGTAAAAGTACTTTGTTACTTTCCACCGCTCACGTCGATCAAGAAGATTCAGACGTTGACAAAGACAGAGCACGTTGCGCTTCCTGTGAGCGCTGCACCTTCCTCTGTCTGCGAGTGCTTGTTTTAGGATAATGGAATTGTGTCATATCTTGTTTAAAGTGCGACTAATCCGGGGTGACAGTGAGCCATTGATCTGCTGCCACAATGCAGAGGTTTTCATCCTCTCCGTAACCATGGCGCTGTTATGTGCTGGATTACCTCCTGCACACAGGGTGATCAGTGGAGCGTCGGTGTGACTCAGTCGGAGAAACATGGCGACAACAAAGGGCCGGTGTCAGGGTTCAACCTGTTACCCTGCTCACTCTGAGGATATGGGGGGGGGGGGGCTTCTGAGGTACATTATGAGGGTGGGGGGAAATGGAGAATCATATCTACTAAGACTCTTCCTCTTCCTTCCTTCCTAAAAGCGATTGGAATACAAAATAACCTTGATAGTGCTTCTCATAGAGGGTCATCTTAAAGAACATGTCAAAGTTGCATTATTGTGTGTTTTGTTGTCAAGAAACACAAAATTGTGATTTCACATTTTTTTGTTGTTGCATAATTTCCTTTTGAAATTGGTAGGTTTTTGAAAAAATCTAAAGACAGCTTTGACCAAAGAACTGCATTTTTGTAACGAGCACCATTTGTATTTGTTTACCATTTTATTTAATTAATTGAACATGTTAGTATGTAAGTTACTTAGAAGTACTAATATCTGTTTAGCCAACATCTATGTATAAATACATGTTGTATCTGGTTTGCCTTTATATATTAAAATACATTTCTCAGTTTTTATAATTTTTTCAAATGTGAACACTTCCTAATCTTTTCAACACTTTACTCCGCTTTACTGCCATAGTTTCCCACACTGCCTTGTCCTGCAGATCAACAGATTATTGTTGAAATGATTCATGATATAGCTAAATGTTCGGACTCCTATTGTACATGTTGAACTTGAACACAGCGTGGTGGGCCTTTGATCAAATAAACAACACTGTAAACCAAAAGTCTGAGAAGTAAAGCATTAGAAAGAGAAAGGAGAGAGTAAGACAAACAAAGCAGTGAGAGAAAGACAGAAAGGGCTGAGCCAGACACACACACACACACTCTCTCACACACACACACACACACACACACTCTCACACACACACCAATCCCCTGTCCGTCCAGTGACAAGGGCAAACATGCAGAGCGCCCTAAGTGTGGGCTGCTGCAGATAAACATCCTACCGTTGTTTGTTTGGGAAAAACGGCCCCTGTCGCCATGGGAACTGCACTTATCACAGGAATTAGAGGCCCATGCGGTTCTCAGAAGGAGACCCCGGCACAGTGCAGAGAGAGGGCCAAACACAGGCACCGCACTGAGGAAAAACAACCGGCTGCACCTGTAGTGCCTGGAGTCCCCGGGGGTCACTAAACATGCAATCGGGGAACAAACAAACGGAGACTTTGACTTACTTTAGGAATGAATAGAAATCGTCGAACACCGCCTCACATCCAGGCCATTTGCAAACTCCATGACCGTAGAGAGGGTGGCTGTGGTGGGAATGGTCTTCATGCGTGGATCTGCAAGTCACGGAAAGAGACAGATTTAGATTCTAAAAGAGTTTGTAAAATGTTCAAATAAAAGTGGAATTAAACAGATCAGTCAAAAGAGGACATGTTCAGGTTCATATTAGTATGTTGTGCTTCTACTGTGACAAACCTAACGTCTCGATATATAGAAAATGTGATTTTTTTTATTATAAGAAAGAGATCTCTCCACCTCTGACAACAACAGTTACATAACGGGTCACAGACTCAGGTTTCTGCTGCTAAGCTGCTGCCTGGTTAGCACCTCCCTGTGAGCGCTGATGTCGTTTCCACATGAAAACCTTTGGCTTGGACTTGATCTGTGAACCTGGCTCGTGTCGGATCAGAGTACCTGTGTGATCTCTGCTTGCTCTTCTCTTAACAGAGGGGACTCACGTTGCGAAAGAGCAACCAAATCAATATGTAATTATTTAGTATCACCGAGCCATGTTTCAATTCACTTTGATCAAGGCTGCTAGGGGGGCTTCCTCAGCCGCTGCTTTCCCTGCTGCATCGTGTCCCGGAGCCCACCTGGAGGAGTGTGTGTACCACAACATGAAACCCCCACTCGATAAAAAAAAGCATCAGGCGGTTTTTTTCACATGAGTGTAAACATACCCCGCCTGGTATCAATTTATCTACTGACCAATCCATGTCACCAGGGGCTGACAAGCAGCGCATCTACAGGGAGCTTAAGGCTGGGTGCAATCAGTCTAAATAGCGAGGGGAACGTTCCCTGAAAAACAAACTTTACAACATCTTCCATATGGCGAGAGGCTGGGAACCGCGGATAGCCACGATGAGCGCTGAGAGAACCGACCTGTGTCTGCTGATAGAGCGAGACAGGCAGCCATATGGACACAGTATCGTACAAGACACACAACTTTCGAGTACAAGAGCCTGGGGGACTGGCCTATATCGCTGCCACCTGTGCTTCTGGTGCGACAACACCGCTGTATCTCCGCCAGTCTGAGCACTGCTCTGTGCAACGGCCAGATCGGGAGATTCATTATTGTTTAGTCATGTGGGAATAATGCTAAAAAATCTCATTCATATACATATATTCAATAAGAGAACATTCCTACTAATTCCGGGGATGTATTAAGGGACAGAGAGGGGGGAAATAAATACGTCTTGCATTGCTCAGCCAATCACACATCTGCTATGATTTCAGCAGTTGATTTTGAAAGTGAACAGAAGGTAATCTAACCGTGGCGTTCAGGATTCAACACGCTGATGTTCAGATTAAAATCTCATTTGTATCAATGTTAGCCGAGATGTACTTCAAGTAGGAAATCTTAAAGGTCGTCACTAGTTTCCTTGTGTTATAATTACTTGCTTAGGAGTTGGCATTGTTCATAACATGTGATAATTGCATTGCAATTAGGAAGCAGTCAAGCATTCATGAATGTGGTTAGCAGTTTTTTCTGTGCCTCTTTCAAAAAGTCGGATTTTTTTTTGAAATTCAATTATGAATTATGCATTCACATTAAGACCTCTGTTTTGATACAGCTAATAAATAGATGGCGGGCCGGCCCTATTATAATGAGTTTTTAACAAGGACATTTGTGGACTGCTGAAGGTAACGCTGATTTTTAATTTAAAGGGATCTTTTTTTTTTTATTCTTTGTGTTGGTTCATTCTGTACAGTATTAATAAGAAATTGAAATGTGGAGTGCGCTGGGAATCAGTGAGCACAAAGCGCTGCGAGGGGCTGGCGGCAGAAGAGCCCTTTTAAATGGTGGATGGCTAAACAGTAGTAAATGACAGAATTTACGCCCAAATGAGCTACATTAGTGTAATAGGAGAAGAGTGTAGGAGTCATGGGCTGTTCTCCCATTTGAGAACATTTGAGAAACCCACAAAAACCGCTCTGCAGTTCCCTGCGTTGCGTTACATCTGACTGCCACGACAGGTCGGTCAGGATGTTATTTTTGTCAGGCAGCCCAGGGGGGGGAGAGAACACCCTAATGATCTAACGTGTAAAAACCGTGTCATCAGCTTCCTTTAGAGGAGAGGGAACATTAAAGCGCCCCATAGACCCGGACAGAAAGGTGATGTGAGACTGTGTTTATGTGTCGACACCAACGACTGGATTTCTAGTTCACCTCTTCTGATGATGAGATGCTTTGGGCCATAAACAAGTCGTGATCTACGGGCATCGGTCCTGTGCTGATGGACTCAATCTATCAGCACAGAACAAGGAAGATTGATGTCCACCATTGCTAGGTCAGAGTCCGGCCATGTGAAGCCAGTCTCAACACTCTCACTACTGCTACTTAGCCCCTTTTACACAACCCTTAAATTATCTACGCATTAGGAGGAGATGCATCCGAGAGGTCAAATGTCCTATTCATTAGGATCAGACAATAGATGTTACCATCAGGCCCAAAGGTGCTTTGATGACCGTTTTAGCGCGTGTATGACTAGATCCAATCATGGTAAATTAGCTGGATTGAAACCGGAAGAAAACAAGCATCGGAAAAAAGATGGGTGTTTTTCACCAAGACGCCAACGAAGGTGTCTAGCTTGAAAGAAAGCGAGACTCTGGAAAGTCTGTCGGAGAAGAGCTAACGCCATCAGACACATTTAATAAAAGTATGGACCTTCTGTTGTTAATGACCCAACTACAGACTGTCGAAAACAGAGTAGGTCTGGTAACGGCCGGTCCACACAGCGGCGTGCGTTGAAGCTTCACCGTTCACTTTCAATGGGGTGACGTCACTTTTTGCCGAACTGCATTGTGGGAAGCGATGTGGAGCGTTGCTGGCGTTGCTCGCTGCAAAAGTTGAGCAATGTTCAACTTTTGACGCCTCGCTAGAAGCGCCAGCCAATCGAATCATATGCCAGTACAAGCTCTAGCCAATCAAACCGCTGCTTGTGTGTCAGGGGCGGGAGATTCATGTGATTGGTTGTTGGTCGAGTTTCAGACACGCCCGCCGGCAAGCGTCAACGCACGCCGCTGTGTGGACGGCCCGTAACTCTTCTGAAACAGACAATCTCTTGTTTTGGGTCACTTGTCAAAGAGGGAAACTCCAGACAATGCGCGGACCTGATTCTCCAAATATTGTCAGGAGTTCATATTAGAAAATGTCTCGAGCCCCTTGTCCCCCCCCCCCTCCTCAATCCTCCTTTGTTAACTCTCTAGGCCCGATCCTTCCCTTCCTGTCTTCCCTGTAACACGGCATGGTTCACCCTAAATGATTTAATTATCAGTGTTTCTGGTGTAAGACAAATGAAAGGCAAGAGAGATGGGAGTGCTGTGCCAAATCTGATTATTTATCTCCTTAACAGATTGCTGTGTTACAGTCCCCGAGCTGTGGTTACTGATGGTTGTTGGGAAGCAAAGTGGGCCAAGCGCTTTGTGGCGACGCACCCCCCCCACCCGCCACCTTCACTGAAGCAGCACTGTATTGGGAATTTGTGTCAGATACAGATCAGCCACATTTTCATTTAAATAAGCAAATCATTGAATAAAGATGACCTGGCTCACAGGGGTATATCTTGTTCTGTGGCATCGCAGAAGCAACGCGGGGGCCGGCAGATTGAGAGACTCAGACCCTGGTCATATCACAGGGTTGTTGTTCAGACAAACAGAAAGAAACCCCAGCCTGCCTTTTGTGTTTTTTTGAGACAAGTCAAAGCAGGAACGCTCGCCTCTCGTCTTCGGTGTGTCAAGAAGCCCGGCAGTGATTGAATTTCTCCTCCTTCCTTAAGACGGAAGTGCAAAGCCGGTGAGTGATTCCTGTGGATGCACTTAAGGTTTTAGTTGCAAGGCGTCGTTGTGCCTGGGCAGATTTTATATGACACATGAAACTAACTACATGGTACTTAGGGCCTGCTGTAAACCAATCTGAAGCCAGTCGGGAAAACAGGCCCATCAGCAGAGAGGCTTTGTTTCTGTTGCATGACAAAAAGGACTTGCAAAACCGCATCAATTAAAAGTTCATTAAGTTCAGCGCTGGGAGGATGAGTGGATGCTCTCTATTTACACCCGGGCCGGCCCAGCCCATTATCTTCAACCTGATTATTCAAATCCCTGGATTATAACACAGACGTTTTTCTCAGAGCCTTTGCTTAGAATAACCACACTTAATAATATTTCATTTTTTTCTTTCTTCCCATGGAGTCTGATTAGAATTAAGTTTGCATCATCAAAAAGGCGGGCAGGGGGAACAATGCTCCTGATAGTTGTGAGAGAGAGAGAGAGGATTATTGGTCGTGTGTGGATCTAAATTAGCATCATTTAATAAGCAATGTTTTGTGTTCTTTCCTTTAGCAAATTGCACATTGGGAGGGTGGGTAGGTAATCCGTAAATTCCTCGAGCAGATGAGCTGGATGAGAATCACCTGCTTGGTTTTCTGACAGATCTAAGATACTGCGGGACTACTTTCTTCTCTTAAGCTCATGTTAAACTGCTGTTGACATCTTCTTTAATCTCTGACAGTCAGCGCTAGGCGGAGGGGGGGCCTGCCGGCTCTTAAGTTATGTCTTCTCCGATGTTTCATGGAGCCCTCAGCCTCTCGACTTTCCCCCCTGCCATCGATGCTCACCTTGTTTGCGACAATGTGTGATGGAGTGAGCGAATCAATATCCTCCCCTGCGATTTGTCTTCAACCAAAAAAAAAAAAACAGACATTCAGCCACCGTGTGGATGAAGAGCTGGAAGCCTGTGGATACTGTCAAACTGTGGGAGCCCATTTTATATTTTATTTTTCTCCAGTGTCTGTGCTTGAAGATAACTTTGAAACATTAAAGAGGATAAGTCATTACAGGTATTATGAATTGGTGTTAAACTGATATCACCGCTTGAAATGAAATAGCTGCTTTCCGCTTTGTATCTCTCCATCAGTGAATCATAGCATTTCCTCTCCAAGTCACTCAGATCCTCTCTACACCCCCCCCCCCCCCCCCTTCACCAACAGCCCCTCTTCACCTCCAAAGGCATGCCGCTTCACTGCACTGCACATGTTTTCATCGGCATTGCTTTCATAATGACGCGTAGGTTTTTTTGATCACTGAAACACAAGTCAGATGTTATGCAGTGAGCTCACGGCGCCTGGAGGCTCCTCACTAGCAGTTCAAAGATCAAGCGTTGGTGCAAGAAAACAAGCAAATGTGTAAGATGCCAAATTAATTCCTTCCTTAAAGACGGCAGACACACAAGCCCAGAGCGCAAACATTTTTGCTCATGATTCATCCTGGTTTTGAAAAGATATGATACACCCAGTGTTTGTTTTCTCTAGCATTCTTTGTTGATCCTGGTAATGTCTTTGTCATTCCTGGTGTGACAGGTGGTGATCGTGTTGAGACTGCATGTCAACAAGTTCACAAGGAACAGGTTTTCCTGTCTGAGAAGAGACTTGTGATATTAATGCTTTACGAGGAAAAATGTACAGCTGCGTTTGCATCCAAAGAACAATTCAAAGGATTCAAAGGTTTGAGTGTCATATGCAAAACGGCTACAGTGCAGTTGGTGGCAATGAAAGCTGTGTAGTGTAGGAGATATCCCCCGTTGTATCCAGGCTGAGAGAAAAGTGACTGTGTTTGCCGTAATGAAAAACATACTTACACATCATGAATTAAGAGTTCATCGGCCAAGGCCTAGAGACATAGGCTATTTTTAAATGGGAATATATTGCACTGTTTCACAAGCTTCATTGTTAATGTCACAGTCTTGTAGGCCAACCCGTTAGTTAGTGTTGAACAGGTTCCCTCGACAAAAAGCCATTGGGATTTCTCCAAGGGATTCTGCATGAATTAAGCTTTGGTGCAAACACATGTTTACGATTTGTTTAGCAAAGCCAATTTTGACAAAATAACATAATTTGAATGACTTTTGAATCCAAAAGTACAAGTGTTGATATTCAGTATTGGGGTGTTTGCCTAACTCTAACCCTAACCCTAACCTAAACCCTAACCCTAACCTAACTCTAACCCTAACCTAAACCCTAACCCTAACCCTAACCCTAACCTAAACCCTAACCTAAACCCTAACCCTAACCCTAACCCTAACCCTAACCTAACCCTAACCCTAACCTAACCCTAACCCTAACCCTAACCTAACCCTAACCTAACCCTAACCGTGTTTCTGTCATGGAACAAACCGTGAACATAGTCTCAGGCTTCTAACCAAAAGCCCATTGTACAACCACAGATGAGACAGAAAACAAGAAGCATATGAAATACTTTGAGACTCACGCTTCTCTCTTGTGACTCATGTACTGCCCGTTGGAGGAGGCGTGATGGTTGAGGTGGGTGTTCTTTGGCGGCGCCGGGGAGGACAGGTCGAGACCCCGGTGGCCGTTGTTGTGGCTGTGGCTGTTGTTGTGCTCCTCCTTCACGTGAGCGCTTGTAACCTCCTTCCACAGCTGCTGGAGCTCTGCTGGAATCATGCCTGAGACAAACAAATTGGATAATTAAATCAATTAACAGCTAATCCAACTCGCCTCTTCATCACTTAATTAAATCAAAGCGTCTGTAAACAAAGCTGAGTATTAATTAGAAAATATTCCACTACAGGGTAATGCACTGAGAGCTCTCCACTCCCCCCCCCCCCCCCCCCCACCACCACCACCCCTCTCTCTTTCTCTCCGCCACCTCCTTCTCTCCCTCCCATTTCTCCCTGTGATCTGGAGCGTGTTTGTATACACAAATCCCTGGCATTCACGCAGATTTCATGCTCAGAGTAAATAATTAACACCCGGACAAGGCATGAAATCTGAATAATCACCGTCATTTTTTCTCTCGACAACAAGAGATACGCAGAACATACACACAACAGGAAAGTTTACAATAGCAACGCTCAGAAAACATCCCACCCCATGCCTGCTTGAGAAACAGGACCCTGGGGTAATATTCTCAAAAGCGCATTAATGTGCAAAATACTTAAAGCTCTGCACCGCCTCCAATTGACACAGAAGACTTAAACCTCATTTAACAAGTCAAGCACACTGCAGCTCACACAGCCCTTTGAAAAAGAAAAAAAAATCCCTTGAAGACGGAAGACATTTTTCTGTCGGCTTGAAAACATTTACAGAGCGCGTGTTTTTTTTTTTTCTGCGTGTGAGTGACAGCAATCTCCGACACCAAGGGGATAAATAAAGGATAATGATTGTTGTTTGTGAACCTCATTTCTGTGAGAGCCTTTGTTATATTAGATATGTGTCCATCTTCACTGTCTGTTACACAAGTCTGCTTTCATTCCACATAAAGGAGGAGATATGTAAAATAAGATTAACCCTCATGGGTGCGGTTATGTAGCTATTTGTATTTTCAGTCAAAACATCTGGGTACATTTTAATAGCCCACTAAAAGATCTAAGAGGGTGAATGTGTGTGGATTTGTATTGGGGGTATTCAAATCTGTGTTTAAATAAACCACATGTTTCAAGCATGCTGAAAGAAGCCCTCGGATATGCGGTGAATTTAACCACAGAGCAAGTGGGCAAGACCGCTCGTTTAACATTACAATTAATTAAATCCATTCTCCAAATGAGCAGTGGCAAATGAAAGATGATTTGCACATGCTTATCTTCTCGGGTTTATACACCCCGCCCGCCCCCCCTCCCTTCATTCTCCCCCGTTTCTCATCACCAGCTCTATAGATACCAGAAGTGCTCCTTTCAAGCACCAGATTGTCATACATTGTGTGCGAAATGCTTAGTCTTAATTTATTCCTGTTGTGGAAAATAACTGTGAGGTGAAGATCTCAATACGATCAGCGGGAAAAAAATATTTTTAATTTGATAAGCTACTAAAGATTTTAATTATGCTGGTAATGGAGAACATTGGCCTAATGAGGCGGAGGACTCCGGAGAGACGCACGGGCTAAGAACTGTGAAATGAGTCTGATAGGATTGCTGTAAATTCACACTAGATCGTTTGCATATCAAAGAGCAGGAAATGATTACCGGACAAATCAATAACCTTTCCACGTTCCGAGGAGCGTCTTTCCTCATTGGAATATCTCAACACGCCCGCTCCATTCTGCCTGCCTGTATTCTCCCCGTATTCTCGTCAACGCCTTGATGTGCTCTAATCGAAGCGCACGTCCATGACAGGCTAAACATGCTTAATATTGCGCTCTGTGTTACAGCATGCTAATCCACCGAGTGCTCATTTGCCATTGCATTTTTCAAAGGATCCATTGTTGTTTTGACGCTTTAACTTTGGAGTCAAAAGTTTTTTTTTGTCTGTGTCTATGAAAAGGCTGGTCTTGAAGTGGAAGGTCACCGTTTGATGCGAGTGTCCTGTGCTCCGACAGTGGGAACAATCATTTTCCCCCCACTTGGTGCCCGGTGACAGTGGGCGATGTATTTTTAGCCGATGTGCTTGACAGGGGCGGCCCACACTGGCTCAATTACCCAGCAGTCCCGGTGACCCCGACGCCACTGTTTACTCAGATGAAACCGCAGCGGATAGAGCCGGTCTGATGAGAGAGGTAACGGAGTGGGACCATGGCTGTCTCCTCCTGGATCTAGTCCTTAGTTTTATTGCTCGTCCCTCTCCCTACTCCTACCTAACCC
Source organism: Gobionotothen gibberifrons (assembly GCA_943591055.1). NCBI lineage: Eukaryota > Metazoa > Chordata > Actinopteri > Perciformes > Nototheniidae > Gobionotothen > Gobionotothen gibberifrons. The sequence goes on from CALSBZ010004406.1 coordinate 395,449, forward strand.
TAACCTCTTCAAACCCAACAACAGCTATGGCTCACGGTTCCACATAAATGACAATAAAATGTCATTACAGAAACGTCTCGGAGGGTATTATATTTTGTGTTTGGGGCGAAATGCTCTCCATCTGATTACAGTGGGACACATAATGACATTGATCTGGAAATCCTCTTCCTCGGGTCCCCCCGGTTCGTCCGTCCTTTAAATGCCGGATTGGTTTATCTTTCCCCTTTCCATTTTTCAACACAACTGTTCCGCTCATTACGGCCGGGAAACACGGACAAGCACTTTAAGAAATGTATGTTGTTGGGACACTTGATTGATCACCTGGTCTCCCAACTCAATTTCACCTCGGCAGGTAGCTCTGGCACACCGACAGGCCGAGCTCTTCAACCTTTTCCCGTCCTTGTCCCCCTGCACCCAGGTGACCGTGTTCAAGCAAGCAGAAAGTTGATTTAAGGTTCATAATGACATCAGTTGCAGGCCATCATCCCCCCCACCCCCCAAATAAAAAATGGCCCCTAGTGCTCCGGGCTCTTTAAACCGAGCTGTTACTCCTCGTGGTGCCATGGGGGGACAGTGACATCGCTATTAGTTTATTGTTCCGCCGGGCTGGGACCTTTACTGCACCCCTGTTTATGTTTCCGTAATCACCGGCCTGCTGATATGCACCCCTTAGGCCTGAAATATGTCCTGTCCTAATGCCGCAGGAACTATTACCAGTAGCCCACTGCTGGACGTATCAATCACTGACAGGTCAGCCGCATTACCCGCCGCTGTCCCCGATGTGCCGCCGCTCCGTGAGCACTTCATGGCTCGCCACGTTCTTTGCTTTCATATTACCGACAAATTTGTCTTGTCACTGTCCCACTGGCCTCTCCCAGACAGCTTAAATGATGTTCTGCAGCTTCAAGAACTCACTCTCTTGAAGAGCGACCTCGCAGGGTGAGCATAAACACACACACACACACACACCTGAGCAACATGAGCAGCCACTGACTCACTTATCAGGTCAAGAGGACAGGCTTTTTGTAAGATGGGGGAGGGTAGGGTGGATCAAATTTTATATTTATGAGAGTTATATCCTCCCCAAACACGTCGTGGTAATTTATAACAGATAGCGTCTGGCCGCTTCCAACACTTTGAACATTAACGTCAAAAGAATTTACGACAACAGAAACAAATTACACTCCAGATAATGTGAGCAATTGTGTTTCACTCAAAAGCGCTATCTGCGAGGTTTGTACTTAATTAGTGCTATCAAATGTTTGAACGGCCGATTCAAATGCATTCCTTCAGTCCGTCGTTTTGGCAGGGAAAAATGACAGTAATCTGTCTCAGTCGGTGATGCTACTCAGCAGGAGACTGATGAAAAAATGAGCTCGGTAGTATATGAAACACAACTGCAGATTGCACACCTGCTTGCGTTGAATGACTCTGTTACAGTGACCTATCTGAAAACCCTTTGTTCCCTTGTTTGTCTCTGCACATGGGGAAATAATACACTGGCTTCCTAAATCAATCGTATGGATATCTACACTTTGTAACGAAGGAAATAATCAGTTAAAAAGTCATGTCAATTTACTGCCCCCCCCCCACAATCCACAATCAGTGGGACCCAAACGGAGCAGATCAACTCATCACTTCCGACGCCGTGCTAACTGCTAGCTGAGTATTGCAGATTAGATCTGGGCACCACAGGCCCTGGCCCGCTGATGCATGAAAGAGTTTAGTGATGTGGAAAACAGAAAGGTCATCAATAACTTCAAACAGTCAAGCAGAAAATGTGTAGGATAGGAAGACAAACCGAGGGGGCCCGGAGCACAAGAAGCCCGAGTGTTGCAACAGCTGTCGGAAGGCACTGAGTTTACCGTCGACGGATGGATACGCAAACCAACCAGGTTCAACCGGTTGTGAGAAAAGGGCAACACTGACTGTACATTCCAGACCGTAGAGAAATTTGCATACAACTCACTTCAAATCATTTCATGGGGAAACATTCCTCATAACCAGTTATTACCATTGTTATGAGACTTTAATCACAGGTTACTTTTTAGATTCAGATAATAAGCTAATACAATTATTTAAATATTAAGCATGATTATGCTTTTTTGGGATTTCCCTTTCCTGTAGAGAGTTCTATAGATTGGTGTGGTCTGCGAAGGCTAAAATCCCAAAGTTTATCTCCCCTCCACCCCCTGTCCAAAAGCCTCCATTGGACTCCTTTGTTTACTTCCTGAACATAGTGACATCACTAAGCAACCCTTGTGCTTCTATTGGCTAGCGCTCCAACACATTGTACGTGATAGACTAACGGGCGGGACATCTCTAAGCGGTTGACCAATCACAACAGAGTTAACCAAAAAATCCCAGTTAGGGGTGTCTACATTGTAAAATAAATCTTACTTTGTTCTGATGCAATTGATTATTTAAACCCAATTGTTTGAACAGTTCACTCATGATAAAGTGAACTAAAAAGTGAAAAGAGGTTTGAGTTAAAGACACTAAGTCTTTTGATAAAGTGAGATGCCTCACAGGTATTTGGTGTTGACTCAGTGTAAACAGGATGTTCTTAGGCTGTTGTGAAATCCATCAGCAATACAGTTATACAATAGCAATATCACCACAAAACGCTTTACTCAAGGGGTGTGTGTGTGTTTGCCAGACATCTGACACACACACAACGCGGCGCTCCACGCCTGTGCCCATGGCGATCGTTTGCGGGTGGATGAGTGATTCCATACCCAGTCCAAACAATAACACCACTGTACAAGCCCTGTTTGTGTTTGCCTATTACCTAACCACCCCCCCCACTCCCCAACCCTCACCGTTTTTTTATCGCTCTTATCTTGTTATTTCAAAACTGTTTGTCTTAGCTGGGAATGAATAGTCAATGTCATGTTCTGAAACCTTTATGACGGCGTCTTTGTCACGAGGGGACCACTCCTTAACAAAATATTAAAAGGATGAATAAAGAAATAAACTTCCTGGCCAAACAACAAATATTGACTCCCAGTCCGTATCGAGTAACAGGCGCTTTCACAATGACAAGTTCACGGGCAGTTTAGGAACAATAGATCCAGTCTTCCTAAGGCTGAAGGAGACTGCCACCAGGATGCCACTCACAGGGCAGAGGGTTCAAGGGCAGAGCATGGACACTCTGAACACTGGCGTTGTAATACTTCTATAGTCCAGGATGATACAGAAAATTCCCCTCTGTGGGACAAATAAAGTTATTCTGATAACAGTAAAAAATAGGGCAAAAACGACGAGATTTTCCATTAAAAATGACAATTATTTGATAAAACAGGTTAAATGTTCATCTCGGTTTCTAAAATTCAGAGGTGATGTTTTTAAATATCTTGTTTTGTCACTCACAAACCTAAAGAATTTCAATTAATTATGATATAAAACAGAAAAGGTAGAAGAACTCCATATATTAGTCGCTGAAAACTGCTTTTTTTAAGCATTAAAGCAATTAATAAATCATCAGAAATAATTTGTGATATTTGTTCCTTCCAGTAACAAATTGATTGAATTCACTAATCTAAGATAACGTGTGGCACACCACAATGAACCTGCAGTAAACAGTGAACCCGGAGGGATTATACATTTTTTAATAAGTAAGTGTTTAGTTAGGATTTATGGTAGGCGTGTCCCGAGCCACTAAAACCACACACAGTATTTGGTTTCAGACTAAAGTGGTACGTTGTTCACTTTGACTAAGCAAATATGAACAGGTTTTGCTGCAGAGCAATAACAGTAGCATATGAAACACTCAAAACATTTGAAGGAATACATTAGCAGTTTCTGCAATTTCTACCTTATCTAACTAAACGTTTCAATTATTTGAGTATTTTCCTTATTATAAAAAAAAAGGTTTGTTCAGCGGCGTTGCATAACGTACGATCCTTATCGTATTGGTACGATGATTTGGACATTTTTCCATATTGTACCATCATTTGAGTATTTTAACGCTTATAATTAATAGTGTGTTCCAGTCTGCACTCAGGGTTCATACACTTTTCCACCAATGATTTTCAATGACTTCTCCATGACTTTTACCTAATTTTCCATGACCAAAAAAATTACTTTTTCTCAGCGTACCACTGAAAATTGTTTATTTTAACATGGAACAGGAAAATAAGGTCTGCATAGGAAACATGTTGTGCCTATCTAAAACAAATCAAATAGTAGGCTTACTAGCTTCTACACGCTAAAGCAACTAAAATCTCTCACCAGCAAAATACCTCGTCAGTTAAATGACATTTTACGTTTCATTACTATACGATACAGTATTTATTATCATTATAGTATTACTATTTCGGCAATTAGCTAAAATATAAATTATATTTGATGCAACTTTAGTTACATTTCCATGACTTTTCCAAAACTTGGAAAAAATATTGTTTTCCATAACTTTTCCAGGGCCTGGAATTAGCATTTTGAATTTCCATGACTTTTCCAGGTTTTTAATGACCGTAAGAACCCTATCTATTTAACACCTTTCTCTAGATTCATATATATACACATATTTTTTCTTCTTCTTCTTCCACTAACCAAAGCTATGTCTAAATCCTTTAAATCATACTAGATGTGTAGTTATGTCAAAAAGTCTTTGAAAATACCGTTTTGTAAAATGACACATGTATGATATTTCTTCTTGTGGTTATGACTCGCTTAATATTCTTTCTCTAATTGTTAGACTCTGGCACTATAGTTTAGCATTTACTAAGTTCCAATGGACACATAATAGCATTTCATTTCATAGACCAGGATCATCCACGTTGGCACTTTTTGACACTGTTCAATCAGGTGTCATATTTTACCCAGGCAGAGTTTTGTTTGTACAGCGTTGAGCCGTTGACGAATTATGTACAGATGTCTGACAGGAGGCTTCTAGTTATATGCAGTGCTGTGGTATTAATAAACAGATACACGATAACCATAATATACTTTTGTCAGAGTCAATCTTAATCGTACATCTGCAGAGACGTTTCATTGTCCAGTTCATTCCACAGGCCATAAGACTGTTAAACACCTGAACGTTTGAGATAACCTCCATGACATTCATCTGGTTGCAACTTACACATTAATTATCTAATATTCCAATGACTTGTATATTGACTCTCCTGGCACTATTTCTATTCTATTTCATTTGTATTTACTTGCACTATTGTGTCTGTTGTATTGTGTTGCACTGTTGGAGGAGCCTGTGACCTAAGCTTTTCATTGACATATCTACACTGTAGCTATGTACAATAAAAGCCTTGAATCCCGGGACATAGTTGTGTTTCAGAGTTATGTTGACAGGATATTCGACAGAGGGTTGTAGTTATACGCAGTGCCGTGGTATCAATAAACAGATACATGATAACCATATACTTTTGTCATACTTGGAGTACCTCTTAATTTGACATCTGAAGACACATTCTAACACGTCCTTTGAATATGTTGGAGTTAAAAAGCGGTGTTTCCTTGTCCCCGGTGTGTCGTTGATATTTGACAGAGTGCAGTAGAGTTGTAGTTGTACACAGTGCTGTGGTGTGAGCAGGTACTGACCCTGAGTGAGGGAGTGCAGCGGCAGGCCGGTCTGCCCGGGCTGGATGGTGAGCAGCCCCTGCCTCTGGAGGTTGAGCAGGTGCTGCTGCTGGACCTGCTGGACCTGCAGGAGCTGCTGCTGGAAGGCCAGCTGCTGGGCGGACACCTGCTGCTGTGGGCACACACACACACACACACCATCAGCACACAGAAATACAGAAGCATAACAGCCAGTGCAAACATTCCTGTACGCTCTTCAGGAAGAACATCTTTAGATCCGGGGGCCAGGAAGTTCCCAGGTATGTAAAACACTTCAGAACAACTCGTTCATTCATAAGAAAACACATTCATCGATTCTCGTGCACAATAGCCAAGCGGGATTTTCATAATTTTGTTGCCTTTAGTGTGTGAAGACAGGTGCGGCGTACATCTCTCTGTCTCCCTTAATTAACGAGGAGTCGCGAGGCAAATGACAAACAATGAAACAACATAGTTAATCATTCATAATAAGAGCCACAGGAATTTAATTACAGCCATTCATAATTCAGCAAACAACGTGTGACTAAACCAGAGTGCTTAATAACCACCGGAGCAACTCTCCCCGGCACCGTGCTGCGTTCAGGGACACGCTTTCCCCCCAACAAGCTCCACACTGTGAACTAGCAAAAGATAGCTGTTGTGTTGTTTCCTCTAAGCTTCTCTCCACTACAGGCTGGTGTGTCTTTAGGGTCAGGAGGAGAACGCTGGTTAGTGAAATGTGTGAACTTTGAGAGGTGATGTGAGAGCGGAGAAGAAAAGGAGAAGAATAATAAATAGAAGGAAATTATCCAATATCACCAATCCCCTTTGAGTCAAAACAAATGAGAGATGTTCTTTAGATAACAGAGGAGGGGGATTACTTTGAACCCTTTCTGTTAGTCCCATGCTCTCAACAAATCCTCAGTCAAAATGTCCCCAAAATAGGGTTGTTCTTCACTAAAGACATTAGACTAATCCACATTTTGGGCTGGGCAATATATTCACGTATATAAATATGACTTGAGTAAATATAGTCTTAGATCTCAGATATCTGAAAGTGAACTAACTAGTCTGTATGAGCTCTTATTTTCACATGTAGCCATTACTTTCCCATTGCTGTAGCTTATTTGACCAACACTCATTGTGTCAATATAAGGTTAAAGCACCAAGGATCCTAATTCCTAAATATCAAAATGGTAAAAAAAATATAGTGAAATTAGATTCTCTCAAATGTACCTAGTTGACAAAGTCATAACATGTTCTTTCCCTCAAAACAATCACGCAGAAGCTCCAACTGTATTCCTTGTGCTCATAACATTCTTGGAACTAACTAACATATACAAATATTTAAAAAACGACAGACTGAAATAATCGTAGTCGATTAAGCCCAAACAACCAACAACCCCAACGGCCCGTCCACACAGCGGCTTTGGAAAAAGCTTGCCGGCGGGCGTGTCTGAAGCTCGACCAACAACCAATCACATGAATCTCCCGCCCCTGACACACAAGCAGCGGTTTGATTGGCTAGAGCTTGTACTGGCATATGATTTGATTGGCTGACGCTTCCACCGAAAGCTTCAGAAGCTTCAAAAGTTGAACATTGCTCAACTTTTGAATCCTGAAAATCCTGGAAATCTTCGCTTTGCTTCCCCAGAATGCAGTTCGGCATTCAAAGTCAATGGGCAGAAGCGTTGGAAGATTTTTTTTAGCGCGGCTGTGTGGACGTACCGTCACTGTTAATCATTACCGTAGCTTTGTCAGATCACCTTTTGTATTTTCCAACAGATACAATGCGCATTGAGACTCAACAGGATACCCGGCCTGTTTATGAGTACACAAGGCCATAAGTCAAGCGGCCGGGTGGTGGCTGGGGAGGGGGGCACTAAAAGCACTGCAGGGTCTGCCAAGCTGTGCACCGCGCCCTGTTTCCAAACACAGGATACACCACTTTGTTTACTTCTCACAATCAAGTGCACACAAAAAAGGTCTCGGAGCAGCATGGCTGTCAGGTCACTTCTCCGCTCTCTGAAAACCCCTGACACAGCCAGATCAAAAACAAACGGCTTGTCATAAGGGTCTAACGGCCTTCCTCTCCCTTCCTCACCCCCCCCCCCACACCCTCTCTAAAAATAAAGCTCTGGGCAGCAGTGGTCTATTACGGCGAATGGGGTCGTCTCATTGGATCAATCAGGGAGGGAAGGCGCTCTGACAGTGGTGGAAGAGGATCATAATTGAGGAGTCGCCTCATTCATTCACAGGATTATGTGTGACGTAACCCAAACGGAGGGAAGGGGCACGTGAGAGGAAAGGTATGCAGGTGGGCTGTGATCTGCTCTGATCTTATGAAAAGGTGTTTTTCCCCCCCGTTTCCTTCAGTGTGAGGAAAGTTTCTCATGTCTTCAGTGCTTTTCTGTTCCTCCCTGACAGAAAGATAACAGTGCTACGGGGGTGGGAGTTCACAAGGAACAATGTCTTTCATCAAAACGCTAAATAAATAGAGGGTGGCTTTTCTGAAGAGGAGGGAGGGAAAAAAAGAGAAGAAAGGAAAAATCGAGTATTGCAAATGAATTTAACTCTCTCCCCTTCACATGTCTTTTCTTCTCTTCTGGTCCCATCAGCTGACAGGAGCTCCTGTGCGCTCCCAGCATGCAGACACATTAAAAAAAGCCCGAGACCCAATAGACCAAATAAGAGGTTAACAAGAAGTGGCATGAGGGAGAGAAAAATACAGTCCCTGACACATGATAAAGAGTGACACTGGCAGGCCTTATTGTCAAGCTTCAAATATAAAGTTAAAGATCTTTGAGAAACTAAATTTTGATGTCTTTAAAATAAAAGAGGCACAAAGCAACAACAGGGGGTTATTGTCTGGCCGCCACAGGGGAGTCACTGCATAATTCTTATTCTGTCTTTTGATGGCTGCGACTAGGAAGAAAAAAGACGAGAGCGGCGGTGACGGGGAGAGAAAGAAAACGCGGGCGGAGGCGGGAGAGCCTCTCGAGGCTGCATCCATTTCCTGTGATCATACATAATATGCTTCAAAAGTTGTTTTTTCTTTTATTCTCATGCTCCATTCAACTGATCAATTGCACCTCCTTGCCCCAACCCCTT
>CALSBZ010004406.1:418310-428706 GCA_943591055.1 Gobionotothen gibberifrons
ATAAGTCAAGTGAAACTGTTTCCTTATTTTGACATTGTTGGTGCTGTGTTTTTTAAAGTAGTATTACAATAAAAGGCTATTACCATAGTCATGACATGACAGTGAGCTTGTGTACAACCTACAGTACCCATAGTGCCTCTGAAACAAGTCATATTGCAGTGAATGAGGTTAGAACCCTGAAGCACTGAGCAGAGTTACAGTAAGTCACGCCTGAGTCACACCGTTATGGCTTTGGTTATTCACTTTTAATTTCAGTATTCCGCAGCACATTGTTTAGTCAGCAGATGTGAACTGTGAATTTGCAAAAATATTTCCTGAGGTGCTGATGCCAGCCGGAGTATAACGGAGCTTGTGTTTCAAAATGTGTTCCATCTAGTGTGGTTTTTCACTTCAGTCAAAACAAGAACACTTCAGGGTTTGAGTGCTCGTCGATTTGAGGAGGTGGGGGAATTTCTGACTCGACTTAGTTTTATGAGATTGAATCGTCTTCAATCGCAAACTATATTAAACACACCGAAACGAAGAACTCATTTTAATATTCCATCAGACTATTTTTGGAGGGGCTGTGGAGATATAAAAATACATTGACTCCATTAAATCTCAAGCCACAAATCGACTTTGAGAGGCAATCACAAACATATGTGTTTATAAATACACTGAATTTAACCGGGTACTAGCAACTCTGTCATGTGGGTGGCTCTTGTCATCACTATTTAAAGAAAACAATCAATGCAGGACACCCACTCGTACCATGATAAACTGTTTAGCTAAGCTTCTCTGTGACATTTTTAAACAGAATTTGTAAGATGGCCCTGTTTCCAACACTAACCAATAATATCGCTCCTGATAATTCCAGTAGGAGTCCCACCACCCGGGAATGATTTAGGATTTTACTTCCTCCAGTTCCCTCATCTCAAAGTCAACATTCATTAAACGCGTTGTAGTTAGATGCCTAAAATAAGGTCTGTGGTTAACTATTGCTTTAGATATTTTCACGTTGTGTTCTATGACATAAAATAGGTGAGTAATTAGCCCACTCATGAAGGTCAGAGGCTTCTATGTGTCATAAAAATTACGGGTTCTAACAAGCATCTAAATGAGACTACTAAACATCATCAGGCGGAACATTAGTAGCCATTAGCTTAGCGCTGGTGATGAGAAGTCATGCGACCGTGATGTAGTTTGTTTATTGCCTGACGTTAGCTTTTTACTTCTGGCGATTGCATTTACGGTTCAAAAATCACAAAGTGGTGTTAATATGTGGAGATTATCCAGTATAAAAAAAACATGTTAGTGTCGTACGTGTTTGCCAAATAAGCAATAATACAAAGTCCAATGGAAAAAGCCCATTTTCTTTGTTAAGGAAGCTCTTGCGATGCTACTGTAACTTCGGGGTTACGATTTACCCAACCCTAACCCTACAGATGAACCCTCTCAATGTTAACTTATTTAATGGTGTAAAATCATATTAAGAGTGGGTGTAACTACATGGATGACTAGGTTGTCATGGTGAACTGTACATTGTCCAACACAAACATAAAACACAACTCCAAGCTATGTCCTCATGCAGCTGAAGGCCTTTCTGTCTCTGGATCCCTAGCATGCTGTCTGACTGAGACAATATTTCCATTTCCCAATCCTAACAAAAAGTGAAAATGGAATCGGAGGCTGTCAAAAGTGTGCTACGACAACACCCCCGAAGTAAAATGGCATTGTGAGTTTGATGCTGACTTGACTGCACCTTGCATAGCTGTTAGTGTTTATTAATGCTATGGTTGACTGTGCATCCATCCATCCTTCCATCCTTCCACCCCTCCGCAAAAGGGCGTGTGAATCACTCCAAACAACACACGCTTGACATCAAGATATAGTGCCAGAGGATGACACAAAGATACAACACATTTTAGGGGGAAAGTGTGTGTATTTGGGTGGATGACTGAGAGGGGTGGAGGGTTGAGAGGGTTCACTGCTTGAAGGGAAACATCAGGCTTCAAATGAAAAGAGGGTCCTGAAAATGGTAAGTGGCTGCGAGCGCTGTGACTGGAGTCAATTCGACAGTCATCGTCTTGGCTTGGAAAGAGCTCCCAACGCAGCAACCCCCCCCCCCCTTCCCTAGTTTCTGCTTGGCTGCGTGGAATTGGGACATATGACTTCATTCTGACAGGATTAACCCAAACCTGGTTTTAATCTATACAGTACACATAATACATTTTTACAATATGACAAGAAAAGCAAGCAGCAAAAGAGACGGGGTTTCACGCGACCACCGATTGGTCTATTGCACTGATCATTCCTGACAGATCGCATCACCTCAAAGCAACGTGCGAGTCAACATGAGGTTTCATTACAGCATCACCTTGAGACTTTTTACAAGCACAACGAGATCAACTCAGTCTGAGGATCACGCACACTACTGATGAAGTGTGTGATTTGACTTGTAGAGACACTTTCCAGACTGAAAAGGGAAGTCTTGTAGATCTCAACAGTTGCTTTGGCGCACGTGATATGCTTCCCTACGATGTGTGTTGATAAAGCATTACGTTGTCAAATGTATCTCATTCAGCAGCTGACTACCTAGCCAGCTAATTTCCTAGTTCAACCATGCTTTTTTGCTTTACTTGTCAGATTAGCAGGCTGGTGGCTAGCTGCAGCACTGTGTCTTAACACTCTGCGAAGAATGCTAGCTAGCTAGTTATTGTCTTATTTGACTCAGTGATAGCAAACACGCAGATTGGCTACTAGTCCACCAGTATTAAAAACTGGAAAATAAACATTTTAACCCATGAAATGTCACATAGATGGTACACTTGGTACACAACGGTTTTAACAACACAAAGCTAAGCTAACTGACTGCTTGAAATGTTATTTGTTTTAGACATTTTAGAGACATGAGTGTTGGCAAGCTCTTGGCTAAAAACTAATTCAGCATATTCTCCAAAATGTCAAACACTTTCTTCAAGTTAGCCCAAACCATTTAAAAGAAGGTACGAACTATGAACACTACCAACATGTAACCTGTCAAATAAATCTTGCTAACTCTCATAGCCGGTTAATATTAGAAATCTTAAAATAGTTGGCAAGTGAACCAATCAGAAGTTGGCAATGAGAATCATTCTGTGTCTCTTTTAATCTCCAAAATGTACCCGAAAACAAATACACTCCTTTTGTGTTGGTGGGGTCTCCCTTGTGTAAAGAGAATCTTGATCTCACTGAAGCTAACCCAGAAGATTAATTCACTGTCACCTCGCCAGTGGGCTACCGCTGCCTGGCCACTTTGGGCCACTTGCCGGCTGGACTTTGGGAGCTCCTGGAAATGCTGCCTCAGATCGCCCCGCAGCGCTGGCTGAGCTCCAGCTGACAGGCTTCGGCCTAGTGCTCTAATGACTTACAGATTGGAGCGCTGTGGTATACATGTGTCAGGACAATGCCATGGGCCTGCTGCAAAAACAGTAGGAGAGGGAGAGAGAGAGAAAGAGAGAGAGCCGGCGGCTTCTCCCCGTCCTGTCAGACAGAGGCTTGGCCCCTGGATTGTGTCACATCACGCTTCCCCCCCCAACAGACCACAAATGAAGGATGTGAAGAGCAAGCGTGGGGAGGAGGGACGCTCTATAACTTAAAAGGCTTTCATCCTGTAAACTGAAAAGACATTATCTTTTGACCTGGAGATGCCCTCTGTGAGGCTGTACACTGTGGTGTGAAAACAGAGAGAAAGAGAGCAAGGGAGAGGAGGGGAAAAAGGAAAGCAGCAGAAGAAAAAGTGTGGATCGTGGCTTCAACTGGTAATAGTACAGATAGAAGAATCGTCGGCTGGAAATGTTTTGAAGCATTATCAGTCGATTCTCTGTGTCTGAAGAATAACAAGTGATGCACCTTTGACATCATGGAAATGTTCAATGCTACTTTTATCAGCAAATAGTGAACAGTGTGTCTTATTTCAAAAGAGAAGGCCAGAATAGTAAGTTTCCTACCCTTCCCTCATCAGCTCTGGATCTGGCCGTTCATGTATTCTCATTTCAGAACAAAAGACCATCGCTTTATTACAATAAGTAAAAAAAACAATGACACCCAAAGCATACAGATGTTCTTTTAGGTTCAGATTGATTCAAAAATAAACTTCTTTAAGATGAAACGAAGCTCTCAATAAGTGACGTTATCATTGTCCTACCCTTCTCTAGACTATCAGCTCTGGATCTGGCGGTTCATGTGTTCTCATTACAATCAGCGCAGACGCACTACAGTCAGAAAGCAGTCAATGTCATTCAAGCAGCGTCCACACAGGGAACGTCAGCTGGCTGCACGCCATACCTCACACTGACTGTACTCAGGCACAATCCTGGATGGGAAACAAGCATAATCTGGGCTTTACACTGATAGCAGAGACACCATGTTGACACAACATCTTCATCCCAGCTGAATGCCACATAATCCCCCCGTAGGAGGCGGGTACCTACCTGGGGTCTCTCCCAATGAGCTTGTAGTTAACCAGCGAGGCTCGGAGCGTAACGCCTCAAACGAGCTTCAAACCCCCCCCCCATCCCTCCCTTCTCCCACCTCGGTGCTGGTGGACTATCAGCGAGGGTCCGACAGTGTTGTTCCTAATTACCTATTTCTCCACTCCTGATCCTGCGGCTGGCATAATTAGTTACCTGGGGCTGCAATCCAATTTGAAGTGATGACAAGAAAGTGATCCATGAAAAAGTAATAAGTTAAATCCAATTTCAGCCTGCGTCTAATTAAATGCACATGGAACTAATGAGTCAAACCCTACCATTTTCACTGATAATGGTAATTAGCGGGGTGGGAGTTGCCGGCTCTCGTCGCCGTGCCGCTGTAGGTGTGAAGCGCAGAGAGAAAAGGTAAAAGCTGCATGGATTCCTTTAATCACACGTGTCATTCAGTCAACGTAATGTACTGGCTTTTTGACCAGTCAAGTATGCTTAGCTGCTTTCCTGCCTGCCTAGCAGCTGTTTGTATATCGAGCCTGATTAAAGTGCCTCTAGGCTGCCGAGTACACAGCGGAGGCATCTTCATCCAGAGGCAGGGGTGGGCGGTGTGTGTGTGTGTGGGGGGGGGGGCACCCCTGTTGGAGGAATAAAACCAAAGAGCCATTTAATGTTGATCAAGGATCCTGAGGCTCGTATTTGTACCCTCCTTACACCACTCGATGCAGGTCTATTTTTCCCCTGTACATACCGCGCTTCATTATTTTTCGACTTGAATGAGAATGAATTGGAAAGTGAGTCACATCTCCAAATGAGTAAAAGTCTCTCGGCACATCTCCTCGTGCCTAATGGGAAGACCGCTGAGATGAATGGAGCCCCCGTCCGCAGATCAGGTGCTTTTACGGGGTGTCAGCTTACTTACACAGCCACCGTAATTGTTGGATCATGTCTTTTGATGACCCAGTCCGGCTCAACAGAGAATCATTATCCCGGCCGTGTGATGATGCACATAGTGGATGTTCTGTGTGAAAGGGGGCTCCTCTAGGCACGGGGGTTTCTTCTTAAAAGAGGAAGTGAGATGAAGGAGATGTGTTTGTGAAAGGGAGAACACAAGAGGAATCTCAACACCACCACAAGTGAAGAAACAAACAATTCCATCCTGATGTTTATGTATGAACGCTTGGCTTTTTAAACTGTGTATGTGCATGTGGCGGAGGTTGTGTTTAATTAGCAGAATATGTAATTCCGAGATAAACAAACACTTGTCTGGACCTGTGGCTTTTTCATAATGGTGAAATGTAACGTGCAACATTAGAGAGCAGCCAATTTGCGGATACTACAGCAAGCTGGTGCTCTCTTCACAAGAACCGAGCGATAGAGGGGAGAGGGGGGGGGGGGGAGGAAGCCAGGGAAAGGGCCCGACTCTCTTTTCAATAGCTGAGTGACAGCTTGGCCAAGCTCTCTGTATACATTAATAAATTAGTATTTTAATTTTGTCTTTGTCTGCAGGAGATGGTCTAGTACTTCACTATGTACCAACAACTGGCTGTACGCTGGAATCTGCCGTTGAGAGTCCCCTCTGTTGACCTCTGCAGCGCAATTCCCTGGCAGGCTGGGGAAACAGTTTAGTTTTGATCCTTTCGACTTATTTGAATCCTGACAAATATGCACACAACTGAAAGGTCATCACAGTCATACTTCATCCTCTGGAGCTATTCCGAAGACATCTGCACAACAAAGAGGCTTTTTCACAACCTGACATTAGACCTAGCTGCTACAATAGCTCATTAAAAAGGGCCCCCAAAGGGATAGTAAGGGTATTAAATATTATATATATACACACATAGAGAACGGGGCCTCCGTATTAATTACCAAATATGCCCTGAAGTCGTTTGCAATTTCACACTGACACAAACAACCTCTCCGTGTTCAAACAAAGATATACATCTCTGAGGCAGCTGATCTGAAATTAACGTAAATATTGCATCAGATATCCATTCATATTACAATCAGAGGCAGATGATTCAAATAAAAAGAGATTTTTTTTCCCCTGTTTTTATTTGTGCATCACAAAAGGCAACCGTCCTACCACTTCTCTAACTGTCCCCACTTCTCACACTTTGCCTCCCACTACTTCACCTCCGAACCCTCCACCTGGATCCCCCACCCCACCCATGGGCTGCTCCATAGCACCTCCTGCTGCTGATGGTAGAGACCTGCCCCCCCCCCCACTCATTTCTGTGTGGGATGTGTATGGAGCAGTGCTGAAAGGCAGGCAGGATAAGCATGGCGTCTCTGACTGGAGTTTTTAAGCCAAGCTGTGCAACTCCAAAACTGAGTCCGCTCATACACACCTGAACTTTTGAAAGAACATCCATAGCATTCATCTGTTTGCAACTTATATATATCAATATTCAAATGACTTGTAAATAGACTATTCTGCACTATTTCTATGATATTATATTTACTTGCACTATTATCTGCGTTGAGCCTGTGACTTAAGATTGTCATTGTCATAGCTACACTGTAGCTTTGCACACATGACAATAAAAGCCTTGAATCTTGAATCTGAATCACAGGTATTTATGAAATGTGGATTTGTCTTGTTTTGTTCTTTGCAAAGATTCCTGTCCACACCAGCACTGTTTCAAGTCATTGCAAAAACACAATTGACACCATGACAAGAAATCTCACCTCATTTGAGAGCCCTCATAATGGATATACACTGAACAAAAATATAAACGCAACACTTTTGTTTTTGCTCCCATTTTTCATGAGATGAACTCAAAGATCTAAAACATTTTCTATATACACAAAATAACCATTTCTCTCAAATATTGTTCACAAATCTGAACAAATCTGTGATAGTGAGCACTTAATAATAATAATTATAATCCATCCCACCTCACAGGTGTGGCATATCAATATGCTGATTAGACAGCATGATTATTGCACAGGTGTGCCTTAGGCTGGCCACAATAAAAGGCCACTCTGAAACGTGCATTTTTGCTTTATTGGGGGGGGGTCCGAAAACCAGTCAGTATCTGGTGTGACCACCATTTGCCTCACGCAGTGCAACACATCTCCTTCGCATAGAGTTGATCAGGTTGTTGATTGTGGCCTGTGGAATGTTGGTCCACTCCTCTTCAATGGCTGTGCGAAGTGCGAACTGGTTTTCTGACCCCCACAGACCCCCCCAATAAAGCAAAAATGCACGTTTGCCTTTTATTGTGGCCAGCCTAAGGCACACCTGTGCAATAATCATGCTGTCTAATCAGCATCTTGATATGCCACACCTGTGAGGTGGGATGGATTATCTCGGCAAAGGAGAAGTGCTCACTATCACAGATTTGTTCAGATTTGTGAACAATATTTGAGAGAAATGGTTATTTTGTGTATATAGAAAAAGTTTTAGATCTTTGAGTTCATCTCATGAAAAATGGGATTATATTTTTGTTCAGTGTAAGAATGCTTCACCACTACGTCTACGTCTAACTGCAGTGAATAAGGAAAAGGCTCTCCCACTTCAACCACACATGCTGATGTGTGTTACTGCACTGGAATGAGCTCATGTGATCTAATCTAGCCACACAGAGGCTTCTCTAACAGTCTGGCCTACAGTATATATTTCACAACAGCATCCCATCCTACGCTGCTTCAAGTCAAGAATGAGATGACGCATTCTTTGATAGTGTGTGTGCAGCTTAATCACACATAGCGCTGGAGCATACACAACTGCAAATGTTGCACAGCCAATTTTAATTTCCTGTTTGCGAACTTAGCCCAGCGCTGTGCTTTTTCCCTGCACACTGTGCTCTAGTGAGAGTTGCAAAAGTTCACATCGTGTTTTTTATGATCAACCACAAAAGGCGAATAACAGAGACTAAAAGTCAATAAATGCGAGAGAGTCTGACGGTACCTGAAGGCTCGGCTGCTTGTCGTTGGCTTTGGGGGATTTGCGGCCAGTGATTTGTTGCAGCTGTTGTTGTTGTTGCTGTTGTTGTTGCTGTTGTTGTTGATGCTGCTGGAGGAGTATCTGCCGAGCCACTTGGAGAGCCTAATAAAGAGAAATACATAAAAAAGATTCAGTCAAATAGAATTCCTAGAAGTAGATTTGCTCAAAGTCCCTTGAGGACACTTTGATGCCTATTAAGAGAGCAGATGTATCTCCTTACAACAATATGCCCTTGGCCTTCTGATGGATAACCAACAAACATTCAGACTTTTCAGTTGGAGCTGGTACAAACAAATCCCTTAGATGAATTCACAGAGAGAGGGAAACAAATCCTCTGCTGAAGAAATATTTATCTGCATTTACGAGTAAACACAAAGACACTATCAGTGCGTTTGATCTTCCTTTAGCTCTCGGTCAAACTCCCCAAATAAAAAGGCTTTACGGCCGCTTTGAATATCTGTTAAAGGACACGGCCTTCTCAGTGGAAAACAAAATACAGTGCAGTCACATGTTTATTGCTCCAGCTACTCCCTTTTCCCTTACGATAAATAATCAAACATGCCATCCAGAGCAAACAAAGCTGGAGAGAGCCGGGGGGAAAAAAAAAACACAGTAGGTCTAGAAAACGTTCAGCGATACCAAGAAAAGCAAGCGTTGCGTTCCCACAGTGAGCTGGCCTGCCTCACACCTCCACCAGTAAACCATCTGGGTAAATAACCGGCCTCATTCTTTCCGTGTTCCTCAGACGATTGCTCCCACAATTAAACAAACAGCAGAGCTCATCCCGCAGACAAGACAAGCTTCCCCGAGTCTATTATATGAGACGTTCAGAAATTGTAAATGGGCAGAATGTTTAAGAAAGATAAGCAGAAAGAAAAAAAGTTAGAGCGACGTGTGAAGAAGTGAGTGTGTGAAAGTGAGATATCTTCAGGGAAAGGGCAAATGGAAAGCTCTGTGGACGGATGAAAAGATAAAGATAGGTCTGAGAGTCGGACTTAGTGCGGGAAAAGTCTCACAATACTTTAAGACGGGGAGGCGAGAGACAGTTAGGGTTTGGAGCCAACAGCTGTACGACGGTCTGTGTGTGTGTGTGTGTGTGTGTGTGTGTTGACCCTCCCAAACACACGGCTGTCGGATGACATCATACATATGACCACAGGCTACAAAGAGGCCACACTCCTGGCATTTCACCATGCTTCACTTTAAAGTGTTTATCCCTGTCTCTGTCTGTCTCGCTTTTTTTCTAAGCTGTTGTGTGAAGAGAAATCACGTATAAGCAACGTAGCTCATTCTTCATGCCTCCGCTTTGAATTTGAGCGTGGGGGGGGAAGCCCCTTATGTGAGTACACTCATAACGAAAGAGCACAGATTGAAATGATGTGAGAAACAGTCATATAGAGCATGATGGTATTTTTTTTGGCACATAGTGAAACCTATAAATCATCACAACATCTCATATTTAAATATCAAAAATATGTTGTCGATCGTCATTAGGATTAACTTTATTTAATTGTTTGTGTTTAGCATTTTATCTGGGAAGACATTCAACGTCATTTCCACTCCAACAAAATGTAAATAAACGATAAAAATAAACACAGAATGAGACGATATTGGTCGATGAATGCATTGTATTGTTGTTGACTGAAGAAAATACTAAAAAAGGAAAAACAATATTAGTATTAATAATATGATTTGGGAGATGTGTAATTTTTTCAAATGACAATCTACCAAGAATGTTGTTTTTTTTTCATTGAAAGCCGCCGCGACATCATAAAGTGAGAACGAGAATGTCAATGACTCAGAGGGGAATGCTGATAAGTCATGAGAACATTCAAGAGACCAAGAGAAGCCGTAAGAAAATTATTCTCAACACCCAGGGCGTGGTATTACGGGCACAATGAAGAGTAAACACAGTGGCTGTTTTCTTTTCCTTGTAACTGATGACACATGAAGTCAAATGTGTGTGTGTGTGTGTGTGTGTGTGTGTGTGTGTGTGTGT
>CALSBZ010004408.1:0-14076 GCA_943591055.1 Gobionotothen gibberifrons
CCTACACTATATTATTCAAATATAGCATGATAGGTCCACTTTAATTAATGTATTTATTTTAAACAAATGTGTCTTCCAGATGGTGCTGGTGGCCATTTTCTCCGATACGGGCTTCTTTGATTACTGCGCTGTGAAGGTGAGTTTTCTTTCAGGAAATAAAGGTGTGACGTTTTGAACATAAAGTTCAGGTATTATATTTATATCAGTTATATATATATATTATCTGCATGTGGCATACTGAGTGACAGGTCTATGGAAGCAGCTGCCCCCTGTCTTTGAGCTATTCCTGAAATCAGCGCTGACACATGACAAGGCTGCAGATTTGATGTTGACTTATTTGACATGAGCAGGATTTAGGACGACCTTATAATAATATCCAACCTGCTTTTCTTTACATCCTGAATCAAAACTCAGCACTATAATAGTCTGAGAGAAGTGATGTTAGCTTTGTTCAGAGGCAAAGATCACAAAACTGGGCCATTTTTAAAAAGTATTTCTCATATAGAAAAGACAGTCTCACACTTACTGTAAGGCAGGCGAGCTATTCGTCCGTGTCAGTGCTGTTTATCAGGAAGTTATTTTTATGAAAATGCATTTATTATGGAAGTGGTTACGGATAGTTTATGAGACAATGGTCCCCTGGGTACAGATATGTAAAGGGCCCACCACCCTTATTATGAAAAGAGCCAAAGATTAAAAAATACCTTGGTATCTGGCTTGACGATTGTCTCTCTTTTAAACCTCAGGTCAATAATCTGCTTAGAAAGCTGAGGGTGAAGCTAGGTTTCTTTTTCAGAAACAAGTCCTGTTTCTCGCTTGAGGTCAGGAAAAGTCTGTGTGACCTTTTGACCTGTGCTGGACTATGGTGATCTGGTTTATATGAATGCACCTGCCTGATCAAGTTAGATGCCGCCTATCACAGTGCGCTGAGATGTGTTACTAACTGTAAAGCACTTACTCATCACTGTACCCTGTATGCCAGGGCAGGTCTGCCTTCACTTACTGTTCGGAGACTCAGTCACTGGTACATGTTCATTTATAAAGCCATGCTGGGTAAACTACTGTGGAGGAAACTTCTGTGTAGCAATGCAGTGGGAGTCACCGACTCATGAAGGAGACACGAGGAGAGCTGGAGTTCTGATGTCAAACACTGAGATTTGATACAAGTATCGGCCGGAGAAATTCACATCACAAGTCACAGCAGTCAAAGGTTCTGACTGCACGGGTGGGTTGCCAGGTCAATTCTGATCAGCCTCTCTTCTTGGTAGACCCTTAGTTTACAGACAGTCTAATCAACATATTGGGGATGGGCTGTCTCTGACATCTGTCGTGCTTAGAAGCCAGCGTTCTCACAGTCGTAAAACTCCCTACGTCCGCCCGACCAAGCCATAAAACGTATAGTATCAACATGTGACTATATTATCACATTCCTTACGGGAGATAAGGAGCAGGGCTGATCGTAAACATCAACACACAGGAAAGGGTTAAATTATTGGAGTGAAGACAGAATTATTCCCTCACAACTACCACCTTACATCTGCTCAGTGATATCACAGAGAGTCGCAAGTAGCTATTGCCTAAGATCCCAGGATGTGTTTTTATTACATGTACCAAGTGCTAGGACTGTTTTAGGCACTAAAGCTTTTATGTGCACAGCTCCTCTAGCTTGGGACACTCTGCAAAACATATTGAAAATGAGCATTTTGGTTCCCCTGCATCATTTTAAAGCACAGATTGAGGAATTTATATGTGATACTCCTGGTACCTGTCTTTGTGAATACGTTTGTAAATTGTACCCCTGTCATTATGTTGTATGTGTCCTTTTGTTTTCTGTATGGGTAACCAATGTGCGGCAGGTCTCCCTTGTAGGGATGCCAGAAACGGACCATGATCAAATTTGAAAATCGGACAGCCCAGGCGAATATTAATCGATTATTCGCCGCCACAATTATTAATACTATTACTATTATTAGCATTAGTCTATATTTTGGTTGAAACTAAGAAAAACATTAATAATAATTAAAAAAAAATATATATAAATAAAATCGAATTTTTAAAAATAATTTTCGATTATGGAGACTAGAACGAATATTCGAAAAATCGAATAATCGCTGGCATCCCTACTCCCTTGTAAAAGAGATCGTTGATCTCAATGGGATTTGTACCTGGATAAACAAAGGCTACAAACAAACAAGACAATTATTTGATATTTTTGTAGAGGTTTTGCATCTCTTTGGGGTCTTTCTGTTTGTGCTTTACTTTAGTTTCTTTTTTATGTATTTATTTCTGGTGTCTCTCCGGGTCATGTTGTGTCTTCTGGTGTTCATTTTGTGTCTCTTTCATAATGATCTTTTTGAAGAGGTTTTTGCATCTCTTTGTGGTCTTTAGGTAGAGGCTTTGGGTTGATTTTTGCATCTTTTTGTGGTCAATTTGTGTCTGTTTTTTCATTGTGTCTCCTGATAATAATAATAATGGTTTTCATTTATAAAGCACTTCATATTTGATTTCAAATCCCGAAAGTGCTACAGGCAGTGGGCATGAACAGTATAAAAACAATACACAACACGGTAGAATTAAATAAAAAGCAATAAAAACAAACAATAAAAATAAAATAAAAATAAAAGGGTGGTAATAAATAAAAGGTCTAGGGAAAGGCTCTATTGAACAGATGGGTTTTGAGGCCTTTTTGTAAAAGCCTCCACGGTCTGTGGTGCTCTCATGTGGTCGGGGAGAGCGTTCCACAGACTGGGGGCGGCCGAGCAGAAGGCCCGGTCTCCCATAGTGCGG
The DNA here is from genome assembly GCA_943591055.1 of Gobionotothen gibberifrons. Taxonomy (NCBI): domain Eukaryota; kingdom Metazoa; phylum Chordata; class Actinopteri; order Perciformes; family Nototheniidae; genus Gobionotothen; species Gobionotothen gibberifrons. Next base: position 2,788 of record CALSBZ010004408.1, read on the forward strand.
AGCTTGGTCCTGGGGGGTTTGAGGATGTTGGAGTTGCTGGAGCGGGTGGTCCGCAGGGAGGTGTGGGGGGTGAGGAGTTCTTTGAGGTAGGGTGGGGCAGTTCCATGGATACACTGGTGGGTGAGGAGGACGGAGACCTTAAATTCGATCCTCAGTTCCACGGGGAGCCAGTGTAGTGCTGATGTCAATTTGTTGTCTCTTTTGGGTCCTCCTGATCTTTTCGTGTCTCTTTTTGTTGGATTTGTACTTTTCACGTTTCCTTTGAATCTCTTTGTGAACCTGCCGTGTCTCTCGTGTCTCTCGTGTCTCGTGTCTCCTGATGTTATTTTTGTGTCTCTTAAACTTTTACAAATCTTTTATGCATCTCTTCGTGGTCTTTTTGTGACTCTTATGGGTCATGATGATCTTTTTGAAGAGGTTTCGCCTGGCTGGGGGTCTTTTAGTATCTGCTTATGATTACATTTTGTTAATTTTGTTCGTTTTGAATCACTTTTTGCTTGCCTTTTATCTATTTGGGTTTCTTTTTAATATCTTTGTGAACTTCTTGTGTGTCTTTGTGGTTATGTTGTGTCTCCTGATGTTACTTGTGTGTCTCTTTGTAGACATGTTGAGTCTCTTTATGACTTTCCACAACAAGAAATGGAGTTATGTGTAAATCCATTTTATACGGCTAATTGTGAAATGTGCCTCTTTCAGCTCTATTGTTAGAAGTGTTCAGGCACTTATTTATAAAGACTGTAGACACTTCACTTTTACTCAATGAAGTGAATCAACACATCTGCTTATTGTGTTTGCTTATTTTATATTAACATTGACTGGTTATTAAACCCCCTCTCTGCAGGCGTACCAGTTATCCAGAGGACGAGTTTGGCCGATGATCATCATCCTGTGTCTCATCGCTGCCATCCTCTCTGCGTTTCTGGACAACGTGACGACCATGATGCTCTTCACTCCGGTCACCATCAGGTACAGTGAAGACATTTTACATTTGAATCCCTCTATATCTCCATCATACCTTAGATCAGTGCTTCTCAAAGTGTGGTCCGCGGATCACTGGTGAGCGCCCCCTAGTGGTCCGTGAGTATATTGGTAAAAGTTCACATTTTAAATAAATAAATACATTTGAGTTTTCCGCACTCTCACGGGAATATCTCCGCAATGGAGCGAGCTTAAGTTTCGATTGCTTGATATAGCCCAGCGCAACACCTTCGTCACACATGTTTCCACTTGTTTGTACCATTTTCAGGCGATTTGTAATCTGTTCTAGAAAAACGATGTGTTTTTGGATATTTGTGGAGTTAGGTGGTCCGCGAGTGTTTTTGGTCCTTGGTATGAAGAAGTTTGAGAAACACTGCCTTAGATTACATTATCAGGATACAAAGATGAATTCAGATTACAGTTACATTTCTAAAATTGGTGGATAACTATCAGGATGACAGCGTTAGTAAAACCTCTAAAGATCGTATAGTGTTTGTTGTAAAATAATCAGATGTTGTCTCTTCTCTGTGAGCTGTTCTGTTCTGTAGGATAATACTTTAAGTGTGAATCTATATACTGCCTGAATCTGCTTTATGGTTTCCACTTTCTTTGGTTCACTGTTTTTAATTCAGCAGGTGAACCTATCATAAAATAGTGTGTGTGAGCTTAACTGTGTGTATTGTGTGTGCTCATTGATATTGATTTTCTCTTGTAATTATTTGCATTGCATGTCATATTGATGATATCCCAAAGAAACGCAGGTTATATTACTTCTATATTGTACTCAGATTAGGTTACATTTCCAAAGTAACCCTGCTTTCATTTTAGTAATAGTCTGAATACATTAAAGCCCCGGGAAACACACCGACACAGAAGCTATAATTTCCTGTAGACGTACAAATGATCTGTTTGTGCGTCCCACTCCTCTTTATCACTGCCTCTATTGTCAACCACAGTGAACCTTTATTAAAATCTCAAAATTGCTTTAGCTGCCTGCAAAAAATAGACAATATTGAAGTTAAACTAGACCCCCGATACTAACGACACAGATGCAGTCTCTCAGGGTTGACATCCTGCATGTTAAAGAACCAGCGCTTATTATTCCAATATCCTTTTTTATATTTATTTTTGCTGTAATCTAATCGTGTCTAAAGGGCTTTTGTGTCTCTATCTGATGGTGCAGGTTGTGCGAGGTGCTTAATCTGGACCCCAGACATGTCCTGATTGCAGAAATAATCTTCACCAACATTGGGGGGGCCGCCACAGCTGTCGGAGACCCGCCCAACGTCATCATCGTGTCCAACCAGGCGCTGCGGAGAGAGGTATGCACCGTCAAAACCTGTGATAATACACTGTGAGAGGAGAGGGTGTGATCTGACACCTGAAACATAATCAGTGACAGATTAATAATGATAACGAGATGAAGAGAAAATCCCCTTTTTGAGATGTACAGATGACGCAGCTCTGACACGTCATCTGAAATGTTTTCAAGTCATTTTTTTTTGTTTTGCTTTGGTGTTAATCAATAATTCTAAAAGGTGGTGATTTGGGAATTGAGCGCAAATATATGGGTGTTTCTCAATGTCGAGTACGCTTGCTTGGTAGCACATGTCTTCCGAGTCACTTGCTTCAGAAGCGAGGCAAGAATCCTTCCTGGCATTCAGAAAACGAAGAGTGGAACAGGCAAGTGTGCAGGAGTGCGTCATATGAGAGCCCCCGCCTTACATTTTCCGCCACAGATTTGGGGAAATTGGTCCGTGCGCAAAGCATTGTGGGGATTTTAAGACCGCGGAGTCTACACATGTGCAGCCTTGAAATGTCTCCAAACAAAGTACTCCGGGCTCGGTAGAATTCCAAGTATGCTGGACATTGGAACAGTCCTTCGGCGGGACTCGATGACGTAGTATGCTTGAAATAGTGGCTCTGGAGCAGCTTTACTCGACATTGAGAAACACCCACAGTCTCTTTCTCTGAACTCTCTCTGTGTACTCTGGTATTATAGTTTTTTTTTATATTTATGTAAACATTGGAGTGAAGAAGTTAAAGTAAAAATGTGCGACAAAAACGTTTAAAAAATAAAACAGAATTCAAAATATTAATACAAATGTGAAAAAGTAGTCATTTGCAAAAAAGAGTAAATAGAATAATTTTTTTAATACAAACAACATTTGCTAAAGAAATATAGAAATTCAACTAAATGGGAAACTAAATATTTATATAAACATAAAAAGTCAACGCAAAATTGTGCAATAAAAAGGTTAAAACAAAATCAAATAGAAATGTGTAGTGAAAACATAAACAAATAGAACAATAGTATAATATTTAAAGTACGAAGTCAAAGTGACAATGTGCACTTTCTCCCGCTTCATGTTTCCTATAGAGGTCACTATTAACCACTTTTCATATTACTGAATATCTGCAGTTCAAGTATTTATTCTGTTAAGTAAAATAAATAAAGACTTCATGAAACAATCTTCAGATTATTAGCTTTTACAAAACTTGTCATTCAATATATATGAAATTGGCCATTACACATTACGAGTAATTTTGGTGCTTTAAGAGAATTTGAATCCAACACTTGTGTATTCTTATTAAAGTACCATTCTAGATGTATTTGTATAATTTGACATGGTCTTGCAGAGTATTTCTTCCTTGCCAAATGTACATTTCTGATCTTTGTGTCCGAGCTTCTGCAGAACGCTCTGCACGAACGTCTATCTGAATGAAATCTCCTTATCTCCAGAGATGCTGTTTGGGTCTGACACACTTTTTCTCTCTTGCAGGGGATTGATTTTGCCAGCTTCACAGGCTACATGTCCCTGGGAATAGTCATCGTCCTCTTCTCCTCATTTCCTATGCTGCGGATGCTCTACTCGAACAAAAAGCTCTACAACAAAGAGTCCATTGAGATAGTGGGTGAGTTCACGCTGTCACTGCGCTGAAATGTGAAGAGTAAGGGGCCGTGGACGTGGCAGAAGCTAAAAATCCATTTGCTTTTGATTATGAGATGGAGGTGTCTTAACCCCCCGCACTGCAGAAACTCACCCCCTCAGGCGATGCAATGACCTCATAGAAACGTCATTATACACATTATTATATCCTGCGCCCTCTAACCCCAACACTTGATGTCTATTGCTCACTGAATCAAAGAGCTCCCCCCCCCCTGTGTGTGTCGCAGGTAATTGTAGCATTGCTTCACATTGTCCTCATTGTGATGGCAATTCTCTATTGAGCAATTATACTGGAAAGAGCCTGCAGGAAGCTGCTGTCTTACACTCCTAAAGGTTTATTAAAGAGGCCCTGTTGTGCTTTCCTGTGGTGTGTTATATAGGTTTTTGTGCATGTAAATGGTCTGCAAGACTAAAGTCAAATCAAATCAAATCAAGTTTTATTTATATAGCACATTTATAAACGATTTTTGGTCGAGCCAATGTGCTGTACATATAAAAAATAGCCTACAGTAGAGACACTTTACAGCAAATACAACAGCACAGATTGTTCAGAATATCAGTATGACACCCTCTGTCCTTAGACCCTCTGTCCTTAGACCCTCTGTCCTTAGACCCTCACATCGTACAAGGAAAAACTTCCAGAAAAACCCCACAGTTTAAAGGGGAACATGGGAGAAACCTCAGGGAGAGCAAGAGAGGAGGGATCCCTCTCCCAGGACGGACAGACGTGCAATAGATGCCGTGTGTAAATCGAAGAGATAATACATTTTACAGCGTAGGTAGACCAAATGTTTGGAAAGACTGAATGTTAGGAAATGCATGTGTCTGTAATAAGAAGATGAAGATGAATCCACGAAGATGTCAACTACAATCCTGTTAAAAAATCCCCAATGTCCTTCCATCCAAACGCCTCCATTCTTTTTCATTTAATTTCAAACCTTTATTTATCCAAGTGAATCCCTTGAGATCATTAATCTCTTTTTCAAGGGAGACCTGCTCAAGTAGGTTCCACATGACACATACAAACATAAAACAACAGAACAACAAAAAGGACATCATACAGCATCATTACAGGGATTACAATTTACAATAACTATCCACATGAACAGGTACCAACAGCATCCGATTGAGTAGCATCCAACCGAACTTTAAAAGCATTTAGTGGCACCAGATTGCTCAATTTCCATTTCATTTGCAGACCGTTCCAAGACAGAGGAGCTGCGCATCTAAAAGCTGTCTTCCCTAAGACAGTCCTAGCAGTTGGCACATTTAATAAAACCACAGCATGCGATCTCAGGCAGTAGCCACTTACAATTTTCCGTGAGATCAGGGAGCAGATGTAGGATGGAAGTTTCCCTAACATGGCTTTGTATATAAAAATGTACCAGTGACTGAGCCTCCGTACAGTTAGTGCAAGCAAACCAGCCCTTGCATACAGGGTACAGTGATGGGTTAATGCTTTGTTTTTCACAAATCTCAGTGCACTGTGATACGCAGCATCTAACTTGATCAGATAATTGGCAGGTGCATTCATATAAATCAAATCACCATTGTCCAGCAGGTAAAAAGGTCACAGTGACTAGTCTTTTCCTGGCCTCAAGTGAGAAACAGGACTTGTTTCTGAAAAAGAAACCTAGCCTAACCCTCAGTTAGTTTAAGCAGGTTATTGACATGAAGTTTAAAAGTGAGACAATCATCAAGCCAGATACCAAGGTATTTGTAACAGGCAACCACTTCAAGTTGTATTCCTTGCGTAGTTACAATATCTAAAACAGGCTCTGGTGTCTTTTTAGCTTTAGAAAAGAGCATTATCTTGGTTTTATCAACATTTAAAAGAAGCTTAAGCTCAGAGAGCTGAGTCTGAATAATATTAAAAACAACCTGCAATTTAACAACAGCCTCCTTAATGGAGGGACCTGCACAATACATCACGGTATCATCAGCATAAAAATGTAAAGTTGCTTCATCGACATTTTGACCTAAACTGTTGATATAGATGGAGAATGATAGCGGACCTAAAACAGAACCTTGTGGTACACCATTTGTAATGTTTAACCACTCAGAAGACAGCCCATCAAACTGAACACATTGGGACCTTTCAGAGAGTAGTTCACAAACCACCCCACTGCATGGCTGGATATGCCAATCCTGACTAGCCTCTGCTTCAGGATGCGATGATCGACGGTTTCAAAAGCTTTGGATAGGTCAACAAATAGAACTGCACAACTCTGCTTTTTGTCTAAGATATTAGCAATATCATCCACCACTTTCATTGTGGCAGTGATGGTGCTATGTTGCTTTCTGAAGCCTGACTGATGTTTAGACAGGATGTCATTTGTACATAAAAACTCCTTTACTTGTTCACTCACTAGGCTTTGGACTCCTTTGTTTACTTTTGGAACATAGTGACATCACTATTTAACACTCGCGCTCCTATTGGCTGGCGCACCAACACATTGTGGGTGACAGGCTAAGGGGCGGGACATCTCTAAGCGGTTGACCAATCTCAACAGAGCCGGCCAGCTAACCAATCAGAGCGGACTGGGCTCTGGTTTCAGACAGAGGGTGAAAAGAGCTGCTGCAGTATGAGACAAATAAAGAGCTTTTTGAACATTAAAGTATGGAGACATGTCACAGGAGAGCCACTAAATAATATGAACCTGAAAATAAACAGAATAGGGCCTCTTTAAAAAGCTAGACCAAGTATGCAGTCAGATTTAATGCCACCTTCTATTTAACAAACTGATCTCGACTATGCCTACAACACCCCGGGGATTTAGATAATGGGCAAAGCAGTAAAATAGCGATATTCCTGTAAGAATTGATTAGCCAGAAATACAAACACCTCTCAGCTGTGTTTACCTACACCCGTGCAGAGAGACGCTCAGCAGGGGATCATTTAAACAGAGACCCCCCCCTCTCCCCAATCACTGCTCACATTTAAAAAGAGAGAGAGGAACTGTTAGGAGCTTTGTGTCCCACTGAGCTCCATGCAAACTGAGGGAAGTCCCCGCCAATCTGTAAAATGTAACCCTGTGGAGGTTCCTCCTCTCCCTCTAACCTGGCCTAACAGATAAAGGTCAAACATAATGTAAATATATATATTTTGTATTAGCTAATAATCCGATCTGACTTGACGCCTTTTTTTTTTTTATCCCAGCGGTAATTTAGTTTTGTAACACAGGTTAATAAAAAATAAATATATATATATATATATAGTGAAATGTCCAATTAAAGACAAAATAAAATGTAAATATTTATACAAACATAAGAAGTTATAGTAAAATATCTAATTAAATAAACAATAAAATAGAATAAAGAAGATATATAAATGTATATAAACACAAGACGTTAAGGTACAAATGTACAATTCTAATCTCCAACCCAATGTTCCGAAAATGTAACGGATCCTGGCCATATTTGTGTAGCATATCAAATTAATTTGCTCCCAGATATTCATGTGGCTTGCTAGTTTTGGACCCCATCTGCAACCACCTACTTGAGTAAAGTTACTTTCCACCACTGACAGGAGGCTTTTTGTTTTGTTCCTGCAGAGCTGAAGCATGAGATCCTGGTGTGGCGTCAGACGGCGCAGCGTATCAACCCTGCGAGCCGCGAGGAGACGGCGGTGAAATGCCTCCTGATGCAAAAAGTGCTCAACCTGGAGAGTCTGCTGCGCAAGATGATGCACACCTTCCAAAGGTTAAAAGAAAACACGAAACATACATCTGTCATTCTCCAGGATATTTGCATCACCGCTCACAGAAACACATTTCGTTATTTTCTTTTATGTTCAACGATGATATCATTTTCTTGTTGTTGCAAAAGTACACACATTCTTTACTCAAGTAGGAGTACAGATACTCGTGTTTAAAATACTCTGGTAAAAGTAGAAGTACTGACTAAACTTCTTTCCTCAAGTAAAAGTAAAGAGGCTTTGAAATGTACTTAAGTAAAAAGTACCCATAACTAGCAGCTGTTTTAAAGAGTACCTGACCTCCCTTTATATTAATAGAACAATAATGTCATTGTTAGCTAATGAATGTTTCCATGCTGAACAACGGCAACATGACAACGTTTTCATTGGTCCCTCTTCTTTAGAGAAGACCAGGAAATGATGGATACACGGATCGTGTTCAAATCAATAGGCACGCAATGACTCTAAATAATAATGATCACGCCACCAAACACACATTCAAACTAAAGGAACCAGCCTGTTTGGAAAATGTAAGAAGTAGAAAGTACAGGTATTTGGGTTCAACATGTCAGAAGTAGAAAGTTCAGGTATTTGGGTTCAACATGTAAGAAGTAGAAAGTACAGGTATTTGGGTTCAACATGTAAGAAGTAGAAAGTACAGGTATTTGGGTTCAACATGTAAGAAGTAGAAAGTACAGGTATTTGTGTTCAAAATGTAAGAAGTAGAAAGTACAGGTATTTGTGTTCAAAATGTAAGAAGTAGAAAGTACAGGTATTTGTGTTCAACATGTAAGAAGTAGAAAGTACAGGTATTTGGGTTCAACATGTAAGAAGTAGAAAGTACAGGTATTTGTGTTCAACATGTAAGAAGTAGAAAGTACAGGTATTTGAGTTCAACATGTAAGAAGTAGAAAGTACAGGTATTTGTGTTCAACATGTAAGAAGTAGAAAGTACAGGTATTTGTGTTCAAAATGTAAGAAGTCAAAGTAAAAAGTCATCAGAAAAATAAGTAGTGGAGTAAAATACTGATACCAGAAAAATGTACTTAAGTATAGTAAGGAAGTATTTGTACTCCACTACTGTACTTCCCACCTCATTCACTATTAACAACAGAATTCAGTATTTATAATAGTATTTTTGGTGACCCCTTGCTACATCTAATGAATGCTTAAGAATGAGCAATTAGCTGAGTTTATTTATAAAAACCCAACATTGTATTTTGCAATTGAATGCTTGGTCAAAAACAACTGAGGGAGGACTAGCAAAGGAAGTCCAAGAATAATCCATGTTATCCAAATGACACACATAGTAATTATGGCACGAATACCATATACAACACTGGGAATTATGGGCAACAAACAACTTAAAACAGCACACCATTCATTATGTATTCATAAACAGCTGCTAGAGGCACAGTGTTTCACATCTTAATACGATTTCAAAAGCCTTAAGACTGTGATTAGTCCAGAATTCAATGTATTTTTGTGCTTTAAACACTGCAATATGAGTTTAACATGTTTCCTGTGTCCGACAGAGAAATTGCTCAGGAGGATAAGAACTGGGAGCAGAATATTCAGGAATTGCAGAAGAAGGTAAGCGTTTATTCTTCCCCTTCAGACTCTGTGACGATGTTATCTCCATAATGAAGCTGGCCTTGTTCTCTTGACACAAAAACAATCAGTTGTGCGATAATAACTTGAAAAGCTTCTCCCCTGTTCAGACAGAATATGTATTTGTTCTGGTCCACAGCACAGAATAAGAGACAAGGTTCTGCTGGTGAAGTGTGTGTTCGTCCTCACGGTGGTGATCTTCATGTTCTTCCTCAACTCCTTTGTTCCCAGCATTCATCTGGAGCTCGGTAAGTGCACGATTATTATAGCTTCTGTCATGTAATTATGAAAAACAGCTTCCTCTGTCCTTGCATTACAAATGAGCCCCAAATAATTACATGGATACTGATCTGCATTTAGACCCAACACTTTACATCTATGTGATGCAATTACAATGGTGATGAATGGTGTAACAGCAACATTATAATATGCACTTTTGACCCGAATTTAAGTCTCTTTTGAGCAAATATATGCAACAATAATTCTGAGTTACACAATGAAAAGCAGAATTGCAGCCCCTCCATCACCTGCAAATAGTTTTCTGCCACACTATCTCAAGGTCTGATCACAAAATATATTGTGGTCATGATAGTGCAAACTCGAACAAGCCTTGCTGAGTGCAAAATCTGCTTTTGTGTCTGATTGCTATTATCCATGTGGCATAGTGAGAGAAGGAGAGACAAATTAATGTTACAGGCTCAGAGTGCAACAGGTGACGAGTTGCAGAGACATCTAGGAAGAAGTTACGGTAGAGAAAACGACTCAAATTGACCTGTTCAATGCTGAGTACAGCCAAACTTGACAGTCTCTTCTCTGTCATTGTGGACCGCAAATACCTCGTTCCTTCCGTCTACTTGGGTCCGAATGCTTCTCGTTTTGCGCCGTCCCGTTCAAATGAAATCGCCGGCAATCACATTTCCTCGCTCGCGCAAGGGCCGGGGGAGGGGTTACAAGTCTCGCGTCTTGTGCTGCATTCACTTGCACTCGGACATTAAGGATTTTCTCTCATAAATGTCCGATTAGCCACAACTTTTATTTCAAAACAAAGCTGCCAACTGGGGTAGACCCGCCCCTGCTTGACCGGTACTTGCTTTTGATCAAAGTCAATGCGGAAAACCCGCACTCACACAGGTAGGCGGAGGTGAAGGGAACTCGGTCTCCACAGACAGCCAAAAGTGTGCAAGTGACGTTTTCTGCCAAACGCTGTCTCCTCTCTCACTTTAGGTAACTTCACAAAAAATCGATCCATGTTGCCCCTCGCATAAAGTTAGCTGAAGTTAACGAGCTAGATTTCACTGTTTCTCATTATTTTGTTCTCATGCTGCACCTCCCCTGAAGCTCTTCAGAGTGTGAGACGCGCCCCCCCTCACACTTTGAAAACCGCTGATCTAGGCTATCCTACAAGCTTGAAAAGGTACTCCACACTGCTGTGAGTGCTGTCCTTTTTATTTTTCCTCCCTGCCTCTCAGACAGCCTGAATACGCCACTGATTCAGCAGATTTTTTCGCCTGGACAATAACAAGCCATCTAAATCCTGCTTGCATATTTTGTGCATGTTAGTAATTGCAGACCTGTTGGTGAGGTGGAGGGTTATCTCTTGTCAGCCTGACACAGCGATGTCTCTGAAAGTGCGCTCGGTGGATGACCCTAACAGCATCTCATTAATGGTAACACTTACTCTAAATGAAGATGGCTGTCATCTCCCCCCCCCGCTGTGAGGACACTCAGCCTCCAAACAAGCTCGCTTAATTACAGCCGCCGCTCAGGTTCCCTCTCTGTGACATTTATTAAATGGAAATGACCCCACAGCGCCGTGTTTTCTGTCCCTGTGGAGGCGCCCATCCAAACACAATCTCATTAATGCACACAGGCCACACGTCTTTTCACTCACAGGTGTCTTTAAAATGGAGCCTCATTAACTTCAGTCTGATTGTCGCCTTTCTCTATTCTCTAGCCTATCTGTTTTAGTTTGAGATACAACTGTGGTTTGCATGAAACTTAGGCTAAGAGATCCGTGTGCAGAAATCAGGAGCATTAAGTCCATGAAAAAAA
>CALSBZ010004408.1:29024-61778 GCA_943591055.1 Gobionotothen gibberifrons
TTGGTTGGTTGGTTGGTTGGTTGGTTGGTTGGTTGGTTGGTTGGTTGATTGATTGATTGATTGATTAATTCATTGATTAATTGTGCACACACATGCGTGTCATAGGTACTTAACCTAGAGTTGTTTATTTTTTTCAGAATGCCATAAAAGCAAATAAACAACGGGTTGGCAGATTGTTTTCTCAATCATTGTTAAACACCGGAGAAAACAACTCAGGCCAGTACTTTGCAGATATAGAAATAATTGACGAGATATATTTGACCTAAGAAAAACTGACTAAAAATAAGACTTTGCAAATGTCCAACCCTAACCCTCTTACGGTGTTAATCGTAATGGTTAACATTGATAATTGATGGCGACATACCATTGATAATCACCCTTGGCAACTCATTTCTACTCACACACTTTGACTGTGTTACATTACATTTCAGCACCACATCATGTTGGACTCATTAGCCTAAGTGCTTCATTAGTCCCTAAGTCGAGCAGTCATTTGACATATCCACATGCAAATTGGAAGGAAAGGTCTAAATTGTTTCCATGTGAATGAAGGGATAGTGACAGCCATTAAGAGTAATTCACTGACACACAATTATTAAATATGCACACATACACTTCCAACATTGTGTGTGCTGCAGAAGTCAGTGTTGGAACCTGTTACATGTAATCCATTTCTCCAGTAGCCTGATTAAAATAACAACACCAAATAATGACCAAATTACCATATACAAAACAGCAAGAAAATACACGGTTTAACTAATAAACATTACAAATCAGTGAATATCTCCAACGGTTTTTCTGGATGTGTGTCAGAGACTGAGGGCGAACAGATCTCTGGGCCGCGAGCAGCCATGTGTTCATGTAGGACACGGTGCTCGTCCAAATAACAAACCATCTGGAGTTATCTGAGGGCACATTTTAAATTCACCATGCTAATTGAGGAATACAAAAACATGGAAAGCACTTCAAAAAATGGAAACGGACAGTAGACATTTTAGTTTATTCGTCAAAGGTGATTTATCTTTAAGGTGTAGCACGTAAGTGTACTTTTCAGCAGTGTGAACCTGGAAGTGTTGAGTTATATGATAGAAATGTATAGCACGGGTCCCAAGCACGTAGAAACTGCTGGAAGCTTACTTGCATTTGTTGGACAATTAGCACAATTGGCATTAAGTTGAATTATTTAGCATGAATTATTAACACATGCAGACAATGTTGAATGAATGAATATGACTAGAAGTCATACAAAAGGGCGATGTTGAGGTTTAAATATCAAAATATATGTAAAATAGTCTTATACTTAAAAAGTACAAGGACAAAGTCATGTAAAGAAATCTGTGTGTAAAAGTACACAGGCAATAATCATGGAAAGAAAATCCAAGTTAAGTGAATCATAAAATGTCACAACTGTGGAATAAGATGTTTGAATTCATGAAATTAATGTTTTTTTTCTTTCTTCTTGCAGGTTAGGATTTCCCATGATGATCATGACCTGTATGATCGGCATGTGCTACCTGCTGGCTACACACATTGGATTAGGCTGGAACATGTGATCCAAAGACTGTGTGTGTGTGTGTGTGTGTGTGAGTGTGTGTGTGTGTGTGTGTGTGTGTGTGTGTGTGTGTGTGTATGTGTCTGTGTGTGTGTGTGTGTGTGTGTGTGTGTGTGTGTCCCACTCCTTCCAGCATTCAGCTCCCTGTAACCTGATTGGCTGATCAGATTAAAGGCACTATATGAAGAACAACAGCCATATTTTGGAGAATGTGCTTTTGATTTTCTCGATGGTACATTTATAACGATCACAAATTTGAGTGTTGACACATTTTTGCTAACGGAAGGAGCAAAACCGGCAGTTAACGAAGCACTGTAACACATAAAAGTCATACATGTGTTTCTGTCCCCACTCTTGAATAGACACACCACTACACAAGAGCCAAAAATAAGCCATTGTCTATTTAATTGTGTTAATTGGGCAGCTGTAATGATTTTGCTACCACTAGCTAGCTCACACACCGCAGCTCTGTGGAATTTAACACAACTCTACCTTCGACCAACATTGTTTAAAGTTGTTATAATGCATTGGTTCTTGATGGCTTCTCCACTCACACCCTGTTAATAACTTTGAGAGAAACTTTGAAGTTTATCCGAGGGAAAGACATGACAATAGTCCCTCTCCAAAATGCTGAACATGGTGCTACTGCCTCCACGAATGGTGTCAAACTGTATATTTGTTTGGAAATCTATGTGATCTGTTTACAACGTCTCATTTCCTAATTAAAAAAAGTAATTTTTATACTAAATTGCTTTTTTAGAGGTGTTTAGGACACATTTCACCCATGGTTTACCAAAAGCTTGTTCATATTTTAAAGGAATACCCAGTGAAAGGGATTTTATAATGTTGAATATTTTTGTCAGATACCCAAATCTCAATTAATGAACAGCATCAATCAAATTAGAGAGGAGCGGGATGATTAAATAACACTGTTATTAAAACATGATATATTATCTATTGTACTGTGTACACAATGATCTCATGCAAAGTGGATAATTTTCTTCAGTTAACTGCGTTTAATGTAGAAAATGTTTAATGTAAGTGCTGTCACTTGGATCCTTTCTTTGTCCAGGTGAAACTCTCACCTGTATTTATTGTACAGTTTGACGACCTCAAGGTCATTTCTGTTTAATGTTCAAGACTTTCACACAGACGTCAACATAAACAATAAAGGTTGTGATGTTTCTGCTTTTCATTCGGCTCAGTTTCTGTGAATGAATATTTTCATCACTTTCTAATAAAGTATGAATAATAGAACCTTTTGTTGTTGAAACAAGTTGACACAACAAAGGTAAATCCTCTCACTCAAAACATTTCCAAATATGTAAGTTGTTGTATTCAACTTCTACTTAAACCCATTATTGCTCCCTTTATTATCACAAATATGAAAAAATTAATTGTTTAATATGTTGAACAATAAGAAGTCGCATGTCAACAAATATGTATAGGTCCCATGTCATGGCCATTTCTACTGATCATATTTCCATTGTTGAGGTATACTAGAATAGATTTAAATTGTGCAATTTTCCAAACTCATCTCTGTATAGCAGTGCTTCTCAAAGTGTGGTCCGCGGACCACTGGTGGCCCGTGAGCGCCCTCTGGTGGTCCGTGAGTATATTGGTAACATTTCACATTTGAAATAAATAAATAAATGTAAGTTTTCCGCACTCTCGCGGGAATATCTCCGCAATGGAGCGAGCTTAAGTTTCACTTTCGATTGCATGATATAGCCCAGCGCAACACCTTCGTCACACATGTTGCCACTTGTTTGTACAATTTTCAGGCGATTTGTAATCTGTTCTAGAAAAATGTGTTTTTGGATATTTGTCAGGTTAGGTGGTCCGTGAGTGTTTTTGTATTGGTCAAGTGGTCCTTGGTATGAAAACGTTTGAGAAACACTGCTGTATAGTATGTGTATTCACCAGGTATTCACTCTCTGTCCTACACGGATTGTTCGAGCTCCTGCCCCCCCCCCCCCCCCTCCCTGTGAGTCCAGTGTGCTCTGATTGGTCGGGACGTTGCGAGGCTCGTTGCTGCTCGCCCCTGCTGCGAGGAGCGGACAGGTTTCCGGGTCGGCGGTACAGCGAGAACAAGCGAAACTCATCCTGAGCACACAAACACTCACAGCCGAAGTAAAAAACAATGTGTGGCTTGATATTGAGAAAGAAAAAGGATTATAACGCTGTGAGAATGGGTCTGCGGAGAGCATTTCTCCGCCATCCCAACTCGTCTATTACCAGCGTTCAGGGAGCGTTCAGGGAGCTCTATGCAAGTCAATGGGGACTCCCTGTTAGTTAGCCAAGGGATCCTGGTGTGTGAGGTGCTCCACGGATTGGTCCATTTGGGCCAATCCGGTCATGTGTTGTTGATTTGGGTGTTCACACGTCACTGAACCCAGGAAGCAAACAATGGAAAATGAGAAATCTCCAACGAGGAGTTCTGGGGCAGCATAGACAGGTCTTTTCTGTGTTAGAGTTTTACTCGCTACAGGGTGTACTTTGAGGGTTTGTGACTCTGCAGACCGTTTACATGCAGAAAAACCTTCATAACAAACAAGGGGACGGGTAATAACCAGAAAAGCATGACATGGGCCCTTTAAAAAAGTCATAGAATGTCGCAAAAATATTAAAAACAAGTCATAGTATAGTATCTAGAAAAATTAAAAAAAACGTAATAGTATTGTATGTCGAAAAAATATGAGGAAGTCATGCCAAAAATATTTGTAAAAACTCAGCAGTCATAGTTTAGTATGTCAATAAACTGGAAAACGTAATAATATAGTTAAAGTATGTCAAAAATAAGTAATACTAATGTATTGTGAAAATTGCTAAAAATCCCTAGAGTATAATTTTAAAGTGATTACAGCATACAGTATGCCACAACATATAATAAAAGTGATTAGACAATTGGAGCTTTCGTTGGAGTTTGCTGTTGTTCTTATAGCTTAAACTTTGTTGACTGAGAGTTAAACTGACGCCTGTTAATGAGTCAGACTGCAGGATAACTGAACACAGAGACACAGATCAATGTTCCTGTAGCTCAGTCTTTTCACATTAAAACTTTACTCCGAGATACTCAGCAGCTTAAATTGTTGTTCTGAAGCACTGCAAGTCTGTTGTGTTGTCCACTTAGTCTCCATCACAGCTTTAATAAGCACCCACTTTAGAGAACTCTACAACCAGGGAAGGTTACTTTAAAAATGTTACATTTCCTTCTTTTTTTTTGCAGAAAAGGAACGCTCTGTACATTTCGCAGTGTATTTTCTTCACTGTGCTCTTATCAAGGTCCGGTCCAAACTTAAAAAATATAACAATTTTATTCAGTTATCTAGACACAAATGTATGAAATCCTGTGAAAATTCAACCTGATCTCACCAGAATGCGTACAAATGACACGACTTTGCAAAGTCGGGCAATAGATACGCAGAACTCCGTTTTTGCGTGCATATGATACGCTGATATTGCACCTCAAACATTAAAACAAAGAGCTCTGTGGCTTCAGGCTTGATCGCCGTTCCAATGACAGTTTTAATGTTTGCGGTGCAATAAACGACACAGCAGCTTATTGGGTTATGGTTAGGGTTAGGGTTAAATACATGGCAAAGATATGTAGAAAAGATATGTAGAAAATTAACGTACGTTCACAACAAATGTAACGTGGGAGAAAATTGTAGAAAAAAAACGTATTTGACATACGTTCATAACAAACGTAACGTGGGCGTATCATATGCACGCAAAAACGGACTTCTGCGTATCTATTGCACCGCTTTGCAAAGTCATGTCATTTGAACGCATTCTGGTGAGATCTGGCTGGACAATTAGTTGGGAATTGGCGCACTAGAACAAAAGTACACAACATAATCATTTCTCATTAAGCACTTGCAACAGATGACATTTCCCTGGACATCTTCAAGTCATCATTAAAAACTCACCTGTTCACCATGACCTTTGTTTTTAACTGCACAGATGGTATTTTGGTTACATGTGACACTTCTGCTCCTGTGGCCCTAAGAGCTAATTAATTACAGCAGTTCAATGAGAATTCACTCTCTCTGCGGCCAACGCTCGTATTCATCAAGAGGGGATTAAGCGAGTTCTGCCATCTGTAATTAAGAGCTGCAGTGAGGGAGCTTTAGAGGAACCACTTTAAAGGCTATTTTTTTAAAACGCCTGATCCTCCTGTTACAACACAGAGTAAAGTGATACAGACAGAAATAAACATTTCCTCCTTTGATCACCCTGACATCGAGATCTCACGAAGGTCTTTTTTAATTAGTCCGAGAGGGAGAATCACACAGAGCATTATTACATACCATATGGACGAAGGCTTATTGTGTTATTGCAAGTAAATATTGTATTTTGCACTATTTAATCTGTTTTATTGTGTTGCACTGTTGGAGGAGCCTGTGACCTAAGATTTTCATCGACATAACTACACTGTAGCTATACGAATGACAATAAAAGCATTGAATCCTTGAATCCTTTATGTGAAATGTTGTTGTAAGTTCAACATAACAGATGAAAAACAGGAAGTGAAAGTGAAACAACTTCTGGTTTTAACTGAGCACTGAGATGACATGTGAAAATGGACCCGAGGACATTTTTAATAACTCTGTAGTGTCTTGTTGTGGGGAGATGTCCCTGCTCTACGAAAATAACATACATAAAACATATTAGCTGGTTGGACTGCAGAATAAAGCTCATGTGGACAGTTAATAATCACTCTCACTACTAGAAGGAGAGACAAAGGTCCACACTGTTTACATTTATTAAGAGACAGAACTGAACTGAAGTGCTATTAAGCTAGCAAATGTCAGCTATCTAGCTAGTTAATCAATCAATCAATCAATCAATGTTTATTTATATAGCCCAATATCACAAATGTTACATTTGTCTCAGTGGTCTTCACAGTTTGTACAGAAATCAGTACAATACGACACCCTCTGTCCTTAGACCCTCACATCGTACAAGGAAAAACTTCCAAAGAAAACCCACAGTTTAAAGGGGAACATGGGAGAAGTTAACTTATCCATCTATCTTTCTGTAAATCAAGCTAGCTACCGTTCGCTAACTATCCACCTAGTTAGCTAGCTTACGTTGGCTAACTGGCTAATAAGCTATCTGGCTAATGTTAATTAACTAGCTAGCTATCACCAAATGTGTAAACTTGTAATTCAAGTAAAAAAAGTATAATGAACAGACTTTACTGTTAGACTTGCAGTGTGGAACTGTGTCGACCATTCATGCAGCGAGAGTTATTATAAAACATTTTTGAAATTAGTTTTTTTTAAGCAGACCAGACGCGAAATTCGGAAATATAAACGTTTTGGAATATATTGGTAATCGAGGTAGTAGGCTATGCTTCTCGCCTGAAGAAGTGTTATAACTTACTAACAATTCATTCGACAGCTTAAAAACATTTATTTGGTAGGTAAACGTTACCGGAAGTACCGAGACATTAAACGGCCATGTGGGAGCACCCTAGTTAACGTTAAGGTTAATAAGATCCGAATACTTTTCCAGGGACTGCTTCTAGTTCATTAAAACTTGACTAAATAAGGTATAGCTTAATTAATGTAATACAAACTAACAAGGACATTGGAAACAGCTGGGACAAAATGAACACTGGTGTCACAACAAAGCTTCTGGTTTCCTCTGGAGCTGACTGTAAACTGACGTGTGAAAATGCATGCCTGTAGCCGATAGTTTTTCCTTTCCTGACAGACTGTGGTAAAAGGAAACTGAATGATTAAGGACACAACAACAATCCCACACTCTCAGCAGCTATGCTCTTGTGGTGGGAGGGTGTAATCCTGCAGGATGCTGTGAAAAGGACTATTGAATTTGTGAATCTGTTCTAAAATAGCAGAATCCATGTGTACAACAAGCTCATTTCAAAAACAATCTGACGTTTCTTTGGCAATTTCCACATAAATAAAAGTGTCTTTTATAGCGCTGAAATAATATAATCATAATAAAAGTGATGATAATAAAAGGATTTCTCATGATAAGACCATTTTTATTTGATGAGACAGAAAGAAAGACATCACTATGAGCTCTGTTTTGATGAACATCCATCTCCTGTGTGACATTTCAAGAATATAACTTGATTGACTCAATAATGCTGGACACTAATGGACTAATCAATAATAATTGGCATGCCTAATTAGCTCTGATCGACAGATTTCCCTGCACACCTCCATGTTTACTCATTGCTTTCCTACTGGATTTAACAGCATGAATGCAGGTGAAGGAGCACTCCTAAATGCACCGTGGTTCTTCGAATAACCAATCATAAATAATTAGTGTGCTAGTGTTCATTGTGACTAATTACTTATTTTATTTTGAACAAACAAGATGATTTCTGTTGCATAGTGAATTCACGGTGATTGTGTTTCTGTGAGGAGAACTAATGGAATGGTTCATTTTAACGGTTTGGATAAGTAATCAAAGTATAAACTTTTTGAAATATCTTTAAAATATATCACTTTGTCAGGGGTTGTCAGCTTACTGAACGACAGAAAAAAGGGCTTGTTTGAGGAAAATATGCAATGGATTTCTTATTTTGCGTAAGATACTAGATACTATTTGCACGGAACTATTTGCACCGAGCAGGTTTCACGACTAAGGCCCAATTCCAAACCACACCCTACTCACTCCCTCTTCATGATGGAGTGAACGAGGCTCTCTTCTTCCAGGTGGAGGGTGAAAATACAGCGGCAAGCTTTGGATCAAACTCCCCTCACTCTGGCAGAAACAGCAAATCCTGTAACTTATTTTTTAACAACTGTCTCCAATTAGCATCTTCAAGTCCAAGCAGGAAGGTGGAGGGTGTAGGGGTCCTTTTCATTAAAAAAAGACTTAAAGGTCACCTGTTTTGCAAAATCCACTTTTCCATGTCTCTTCTACATCAACATGTGTTCCCTCTTCTTCATGTCTCTTCTACATCAACATGTGTCCCCTCTGTGTAAAGAGACTCTGAACGTTTCAGGAAAAAAGATTCTCTCTCTTTTTGTCCTGATCCATTTCTATAAAAACCTGTCTGAAAATGAGCTGATATCACCCTTATCACCTGAATCTCCTCCTAGAGCACCATTGTGTTATTGTTAACCAAATCTCTCTCAGAGGGGCGTGGGGAGGGGCTCCTTATTTTCATCTAAAGTAACAGACAGAGAATCAGCACTATATATATATGATATCTGAGACCTATATATTGATGAAAAACAGTATAATAGGAACATCTTACATTCGGCTAGATACACTTGTGTGCTTTCTTACTTCACATTCACATTTATCTTTCAATTATTTCTGTCCGACCATTGTGACACCAACGGCATATCTATTTTTACATATGATTGAACACATATAATTTCTAAGCGTGGCAGGAGCTGCTTCATGTTGAGGACGTGTGAACGACCGCTGTGCAGTGAGGCTCAGCATGACACCCGCAGGTTTCCAGGCTTTCCCAATGTAAGTCAATGATAATTAAACTGAAGTTGTAGTACCATGGTTTGGCCACAACGAAACATTTGCTTCAACGGAAGGCTCATTTTCTGAGTGCTTGGTTAGGGCCTTAACCTTCCTGTTGTCCTCCGGTGAAATTTGACCCGCTCCAAAATGTTTTTATGTTGGGATAAAGGTTTGTTTTATGTTAGTGACAGAAAAATAACATGTTAAGTTAATAACATGTGATTGTATACTACATTTTTCCACGAGAAAATAATCATGATCTCTTTCATTAGATTTAGGATTTTATTCAAATGTACAGCCTTTCTGGTCAATTGTTTTACTCAGAAATTAGGTTTGATTTTGTGTAAACGAATGTATTGACCAGACATTTAAAAAAGAAGAGTAGCACTTGTGGTAATAAGTAGGAGTAAAGTTGCCTTAATTGGTGTGACACAGATTTGGGTGATAATTTATTCTAAATATGCTTTGTAAATAGTCAAACTGGGAGGAGAAAAGTCACTAGGAAGACAACACAAGGGTTAAGACAGGAGGCTTCACACTCCTGGCTGAATGTGCAGCACTATGTTGAAGTTACTCATGATTATTATCTGTCGCAGCACAAACATTCAAACATCAAAGGCCTTTTGTTTCCCTTTCAAAGCAGCATACAAGAGGTTTCACGGAGTAACAGCTGCAGTGTGTCTTCCTGGTTGATCTGAACTCTCTCGCCTTGTGACCGTTCCATCCACTAATAATAGCATTTGCATATCAATGACAAAAATGTATTACACTTTCAACAGCTCATTGTTTATAGACATGTATGAGATGATTACAGGAAAAGGGAAATAAGACCGCATAGCATCGACTTAATTGGATTTCTTATCTAGGCATTGTGTGCTTGATGAAAGAGAGTGCTGGAGTCTCGATGCATGCAGGGTTTAACTTTCAACTCGGTGTCCAAACTTTGCTGTCTTTGGTTATTCAAACAATCTGATGGAGATACATCTACAGGTGAACCTGAACACAAACGTGACAGAGAGATTAGCTTCTTTTAAACGCCCAGTCTAAGAAATGTTTGCCACCGTTAATGTCATGAAATAGTTCAGTAACCCCCCAAAAATCAGCATCAACTTCCTTCGAATTAGGAGTAATTTAATAAACCGACTTATCCTGATATTCCTTATTTTTAGTTTTACGTCACTTGCATAACTCATAATTTGTACCAGACTTAAAAAATGCTATGCACCTAGAAGCAAATGTTTTATACGGACACTTAACTTTTCTGGGAATATAATAATGTTCTATGATTTCTGAGAACCAGTTTCTCTGAAGTGTTGCCTCTGCCTGGAAGCTTTAGTACAGAATCACAGAGTATCTGAGTTTAATGTGAAGTGATTAGACTGTCTGTGAGAATCAGTATGAGGCGGGACAGAGATGATTCCAACAGCTAAATGTCTTCAGCCTACAGCATTTCAATCCTCTGCACCTGCTCCCTTTATATGTTGTCTACGGCTGCACCTACTGTACAGATACAAAGTGCAGCCAGGCTGGTTAACCACTCATCTTCCTCCCCGTCAAATGCAACAGCTGAGGATTGTGTTGGAGAACTGGGATAGTTACGATGTTCAAAAGGAGATTAAACGGGTGCTTTGGACCCAGCACTTTGTATACTGGGTATACTGCCCAGTGATATGATGGACAGAAACGTAGCTTTCTTACTGAGAATTCTTCTTCTAATTGCGGAAAAAATGATAACGGTCTCGTGGCTGAAGCCGCAGCCCCCCCAGCATAGTCCATTGGAGAAACAGGGTAAAAAATGTTTATTTAATGGAGAAAATCACAGCAAGACTACAGCTGAAAACTGATACATCCGAAGAAAAATGGTCCCCATTAATACAAGCAACACCGGAACAGCAGCACCTCTTTATTTATTTATTTTGCATTCATTTTTAATCGTACTTGTTTCATCTACGTAGATCAGGGGTGTCAAAGTCAAATACACAGTGGGCCAAAATAAAAAAATGGGTACTAGTCGAGGGGCCGGACTGGTTCAATGTTTATTGCAGAACTTATTGAAATGAACTTATTGCACATATTAAACCTGGAACTAGCAAAGATTAAATGATTGCCTATAAAAACAACATTAAACATTAAATAATCAGTTGCATTCATTTCTTATGGCTCTATCTGCAGCTTCTCCAGAGTCATTTCTTATGATCACATTTTCCCACAGGCCAACAACAGCTTCAACAAAACTATTCCCCTCAAAGAGAAAACCAAGCATGCCCTGTTGTCGTGAGAGAGAAAGTGCAGAAGGAAACATCCATGTAAACTCAGTGTGCTGCTCTGTGATGCTAGTTCAGATACTTGGCATCTCATCTCGGGTGCAAGTTCATCAATGTTTGGGGTCAGGCTCTGAGCTGAGGAGACCCTCAGGATGGAGTGAAGGTGTGCGTGCAATATACCGGCGGGCCAGATCTAATAGTAATTAGAAATTATCCATTAAATAAATCCACCAAGGGCCTGATTTGGCCCCCAGGCCTTGAGTTTGAAACATGTGATCTAGATGGTAAAGCACTGGTTCTTACTAACATAATGGTTCAGGTATTGTGTATATATATAGATAGATATATATATCTAGTATCTGATAGTGTTACGTTATTATGGGAGTGCTCTCATACTTGTTTGATTCTGAAATATATATAAATATATGTGTGTGTGTGTGTGTGTGTATATATGTCCGCATCTGTAGCCTGCTGTTATTGTCTCATTATACCGCACTGTGAATGAATTAAAGTAAATATATTTTCGTCATGAACACATCTGTCCATCAGACAGAGGACTGCTGTGCCTCCTGTCATCATTAATGGACGTCTCTTTAAAATGACCGCTCAGAGGAGAGGAGTTCTCATTTCTCTAACTGCCTGCTGCTTCCCCTCCTCTCTCCTCGGTTCCCCTCCTCGGCTCCTCCGCTCGCATCTCCTGTGGGCGGGACTAAGTATCGAGGATAGGAGTCGAGGATAGGAATTAGAGAAATTAGAAACCTCTATAGACTAGGATGTTCGTTGACAAATCCTTTAACAACACAACATTTAGCTAAATGACAAAATGTCAAATGCTAAATTCAATAAATGATTGTCTTTAGCAAACTTTGTCTCAGGCTTCTATCAAATCTGACTTATTTTTCCAAACGCCCACTGAAGGATAGAGTAATGCAGTGACAGCAGAGTAGTTTGAGAGTCATACAACCCGGAAAATACTTATTATTTCACCATTTCCAGTTGCCTCGGTCTGGTTAGAAGTCTGAAATAAGGTCTATGGTTAACACAAGATGAAGAGATTTGCAAGTTTTGTTCTGTGTTTTCCATAATGCTTATTTTCTGCAATACTCAGAAATTCAATGGAACCATCCCCGTGGCTTTTTATTAAGAGACCCCTTGCGATGCTAACTTCCGTGTCTATTCAGAAAATAAAAAATATGTCATCACTGCACCGCTCTATTAAAGATTATTCAGGTAAAAGGAACTTCTGTATTGACTTTACTTTTCGGACACATACATTGCCTCTTGGCTCCACACTCCCGAAACAGGCCTCAGAACATCATGAGGGTTTTGATTATGACAGTGTGATTGTGACAGTGGGGTGTGGTTACTTTTATGACTGTTGTATGTTGCCCCTTGTTTTTCCATGACCTGTGATTAAAGCCTTATTTATACAAAACATCCTTCCTCTCCTTCCATTATTCCTCCTGGGTGAGCAGGACAATCTCACAGTGATTTTTGTATACAATGTCAAATGAAAGAACGAGGATAACACCACTCTTCAAATTATAGAAATTGTTATAAGAAGTCTATCCGTGCTGAGTTTCAGGAGAGTGCATCATACTGTAAGTATACGAATGGAAAAATAAACGTTGAAAATTGCTTTTAACGGTCAAGGCCAAGTCAGCCCCCCCTCGCTGCAGGGAATCAGATGTGTATTCAAACTGCTGCATGTCAGAAAGGACAGTCACTATGGAAACTGTCAGCGTGTAGTGCTGAGGAAGCAGGTAAGGGGTCTGCTGAATTTTGAATGAGTCTACTTTTGTTTTGGTTGTTTCTGCACAACACACACATTACTACAGTTGCATCACTCTTCTACTGCTCAGGATGTTTAATCAGAAACAGGTTTATTACCAGGTAGGTTTACACGTACGAGGAATTTGACTTGGTGTCATGGTGCATAAAAACAAGAATTAAAAACACAGGTAGAGAACTAGAAAAATATTACTTCCACTTCCAGTGTTCATTCAATTCATACAATGTAAAGCCTTTTCTGCAGTTACTCCTACCGATGTTTTCCACCCTTGTCTCAATTCTTTTTTCCACAGTTGACACCTTGACTGCTCTCCAGATGCTTTTTCTTTTATACCTGCTAATAATGCCTGAGAGCACAGTCCTTAACCTCTACTCTCCTTCTTTTCTTTCGCACTTCCCAAACTCTTATCTCACATCTCTTTCCTACCACTAACAAGAGACACTGTTAGAAACGGGTGGAAAAAGTGGGGTATTTAGAAAAGAGCTGGGTATTTTTAGCATGGCAAAAACAGAGCATAAGAAAAGAAAAGGAGTTTGAGCGAATTCACTGTTTTGTCAAATGATCATTGTAGCTAACTAGGATCACGTTGTACTACCAGTAGTGGTGCTGAAGCTAGTCCATCCTTTGTCCGTTAAATAAACCTTATTATCAATATTACCCTATATTCTTATTGTTGCAATTTCTTTCATGGATGAATTGACTTTCACTGAGGATGCAAAGAAGGATTTAAGACTTTTTCTTGAGCGAGACTTGGGTAAAGCAGAACGGATAAGGTAAAGGAAAGAAAGTTATGTTTTTTGTAGGGTCCATTCTATAATATTGTCTAACACTTTAAAATCCACCAAAGCCTGTTAGAAGCAAGAGCAATACCTTTTAGTGGTTTATTGATCTTGGAGAATACCTTGATATGATCACATTGAAGTGCTACCGCTCAATACTGGAACAGTTTAAACAATTATCCCCATTAGTCACATAGACACAAAAAACATATAAAAATAGGGCAAAAGTTATTTACTTACACTTTGACGCCACTAGCTACAACATATACAACTCTACAAGAATATCTTTCATTTTAGTTTCTTTCTTGCTGGAATTTTACAGCTTACCTGTCGCCATGCTTCTTCCCAGAAACCTTTGCTCCACTCCGAACCCATTGACCTCAATTTGGGCAATATTCATTAGAATTTGGGATTAGAAATTGAGCTTTTCTGCCCTTTCAGTAATATTTGGTGTTCATGAAACTGATCTGTGTTTTGTGTGCAGAAAACAGACTACCATGGTTAATGCAAATACTTATATTTAGCCCCTGCCCTTTGGCAATATTACGTTATTTATTTATAGGTAAAAGCAACCATGGGCATTCAATTGTGTTACATCCTCCTTCAGGAAAGGCCTGATTGGATTTCATATATAACTGAATTTGAAGACAGTCTCAGGGTCACTGGGCCTAAACCATTACTGTCATGAATTTATATTTATAAAAAGTAGAAAACTCATCAAACTGATGGACTTATGGACATGTACCCCCATCCAAGTATCATAGCTACACAAGATAGTTTGAAAATGAATCCGAAAAAGGATGTAGGTACATTTGTACGTGTTTTAAATAAGTCATTTAAAAGCTTGTATTTAAATTGACATATTTTTGCTCTTGTGGACATTTCCCATTGCCCTGAATGTCTTTTTTTGGCCTATTCAGTTTCGCTAATGACCAGCGGTAAAATAGTTAATAGGAATGAGTAGCATCAGTGTCAATATATCGTGTTGATTTTCACTTTTCTTCAGCAGGATTACAAGGAAATGGTAATTGCAATTGAAGAGCTGTGTGCAGCCTATATTGTAATACTGTAACGGCCCGTCTACACAGCAGCGTTAAAAAAAATCTTCCAACACTTCTGCCCATTGACTTTGAATGGGGTGACGTCACTTTGCCTCACTTTTCGCCGAACTGCATTGTGGGGAAGCAAAGCGAAGATTTCCAAGATTTTCAGGATTCAAAAGTTGAGCAATGTTCAACTTTTGAAGCTTCTGAAGCTTCTGAAGCTTTCGGTGGAAGCGTCAGCCAATCAAATCATATGCCAGTACAAGCTCTAGCCAATCAAACCGCTGCTTGTGTGTCAGGGGCGGGAGATTCATGTGATTGGTTGTTGGTCGAGCTTCAGACACGCCCGCCGGCAAACTTTTTCCAAAGCCGCTGTGTGGACGGGCCGTAAGAAGTAAGATTACTTCTTGTTCTTTAGTCCCAAATGTTTGTATTAAGTAAGCAGGGTGACTTTTCTCCCAGATACACATAGTGGCAAAATGTATATCAATCTCCCGGACTGATTTAATGACTCAGTCCACCACCGCTTGCAACACTATACGTTTCCTCAAAATAATTATTCCGCCATTGGGGAAAAACATTTTTATATAAAACCCATTTAGTCCTTCTTCAAAACTTGCTTCAATTGAAATGCATAAAAAAAAGACATTTGTAGTACACTGCGCTGAAGTACATTTGTGAAAAAGAAACTTTATTCCAAAGTACCATAGGTCTGAAAATAGCATGGGCATCAGAATGGATGGTAAAGGACAAAAGAGAAAACAGATACAACAGATGAAACCCCCTACCCCCTGACTCACAGGATGTCCTTGAGCAATGGGATATATATGGACACTGAAGCCACAAATATGAAAACACAAAGCAGAAGGAGTGTTCAGTTGCGTATTGTTGGGTATACAGTAAGTTAGATACATACATGTCAACAGATATATGATGCACAACCGCTGAAATACACTGCAGATAGCACGGGGTTTGGCTAAACAGTGAAACCTCATCAGCACATACGGTAGCTGTTAGAAATATTTCAGCCACACATAATATAGAATGGTGCAGGGATGAGTCCTAATCCCGTTAGTGCCTGTTCCCTTGTCTGGAAGTCAATGGTTTTCTGAATGTGTTTTTGGTTTTTAGGTCTGTGGTTAACACAAGCTGAAGAGATTTTAACATCATCATGCCTAACATTAGCCGCCTTTAGCTTAGCGGTGGTGACGTGAAGTCATGTGACCTTGTTGTAGTTCCTTTATAGCCCAACATTAGCCAACTTTAGCTTAGTGGTGGTGACGTGAAGTCGTGACCTTGTTGTAGTTACTTTATAGCCCAACATTAGCCAACTTTAGCTTAGCGGTGGTGACGTGAAGTCGTGACCTTGTTGTAGTTCCTTTATAGCCCAACATTAGCCGACTTTAGCTTAGCGGTGGTGATGTGAAGTCATGTGACCGTGTTGTAGTTCCCACCGCTAAGCTAAAATCGGCTAATGTTGGGCTATACATTTATAGCCCAACATTAGCCAACTTTAGCTTAGCGGTGGTGACGTGAAGCCGTGACCTTGTTGTAGTTCCTTTATAGCCCAACATTAGCCAACTTTAGCTTAGCGGTGGTAACGTGAAGTCATGTGACCTTGTTGTAGTTACTTTATAGGCCAACATTAGCCGCCTTTAGCTAAGCGATAGTGACGTGAAGTCATGTGACCATACTGTAGTTCCTACTATAATACATCATGACTGCACCACTCTATACTTGAGTGGATGACTTGGCAAAAGACATAAACCATCTTAGAGCACTTCTAGGCTTATTATTTGTTACGTTCATAGTTTCCATTCAAATCACACTTTACAGTACTGCACTGAATACATGGAGCCGTAACCCAAAACACAACAATTTCCTCCAACATGATTCAATCTATTAGAGATGAATCTGAAACAGAAATGTCTTTGGCTTATTCATCACAACACTGAATGTGGCTTAGAATCAATGCAGTGTTTGCACTGGGTTTATTGTACTTTATGTCACCAAAACCACATTAATACTCACAAAAGTACACAACTTTCCTTGCAAGGGATTTACATAGAACAGATCAGTTAAATTAAAATTAAATTAAAGTCTAAATTACCATCCCTCAGATGCCAGTCTGGACACCCACATGCCCATACTGGCCTGAGATCAAATCATAAATCCCTCCCAGTGTTTACTCCCTTTTGCTTTCCCAGAGTCTGCAGAGATAATACTGGAAAATATGGGCTGTCCATTTGGAAAAACATAGGTGCCAAAACAACAGTAAACATGATGCAGAGAAGGGAGCGGTGAGGACTGCAAATGAAAATCTGTCAGTTAAAGGCACCTTGAGTTCATGTTGTTCTGGTAATTAAAGCATTATGGGGTTTTGTGAATGTTCTGTGTTAACCCTGTAAGTCGAAATCAGCACCTGCACACCAACTCCAATACACAGTTCAGTTCATATTTAACCATGATACCATAACCAACAAATTATTTTTGTCCAATGTAAATCCCTTTACTTTCTTGGTGTAAATTAAGATGTTACACAACATGTGATATAATGAACATTTGCCGGAATAACTCTTGACTTTATACATTTCAGTTTTAAAGCCTTCACACACTGGGGGGGTCGACTCAAAGATATTTAATGGAAATATTGTTTTTGTCTCAAGTACTTTCACAAAACGCAAATATTACACAGCTAAAAAAATAAGAGAACGCTTTAGTGTCCAACAAAACGGAGACTACATAGTCGAGAGCAGTATTGCAACATGGGAAATGCTAAATTATCTCACCAGGTTTGAAATGATCAAACAACTAGAACAAAAACACGTAAATCAGAAGCTTTTAAACGATTTGTATCCGGGTTGCAATACAAAAAAATTACTAAATGAAGGCACATCAAAATGATCAAACTATTGTGGTATACTTGGTACGACATTATAAAATAAATAGTACAAATATTTGTATCAACCTTGACAAAGACTCCGCATAGCAGATCCGTTCCTTCCTCTCTTACCTTACACAAACCCTCGACATAAATGCTGCAACTGTTAACAAGAGGAAAACTCAAATTAACCGAATAAATTAGCTTTCAGTAACTTGACAATTAAACTGACAGACGCTGCTAGTTGATAGATAGTTGTTGGTCGTTATTGAACATGTGTTGCATCACTGCCTTTTGGAAAAGTTATGATGTTGTTTATTTGCCACGCCCCCGGTATGTAAAGCCTTTACTGATTTACTACAATGATATAAGAATTTGCTGTGTATATTCAGACACTATTGCGTGATGATACAGACTGAAAGAAGGAGTTTATTTGACAGATTTGAACAGTCAGGGCCTTTTGAAAGATGTATTGTTAATAATTGGGATCTCTGTCACATACCCTCCCTCTCTCAGTGCCATTAAGGTAAAAATGTCCCGAAAAAGAGTGTGTTCTTCGAGCTTCAATCCTAACATGGTACTGCTAGTTATTGTAAAGTATAGCACCACTCAGAATAACTTTATTGCATCGCCCTTCATCTGTCAGCATAACATCTGGGCTCCACAGAGTAATTAATCAATCAACAATGATCATAATTGGATATAAAACCATCTTCTTCTTTTTTACGTTGTAGACAAAAACATGCCACACAGTATTTTGTTGTTGTTACAAAGTATGATTACTTATAAAATGGAATACATTGCCAGAAGAAAATAACTGAAAAGACATTCAGAGGAGCTGCTCAGTGTTTTTTAGGAGACGTGATGAACAGGTGTGGCTGCATCTATTTTCATTCAGTATCTTGTTTGTCTGCAGGCACAGTAGGCTGGACTTTACACCAGTGCTTAAAAACAATAGCATCAATACAGCATCAACCCTGGCTAAATTCTCTACCATTCAAAAGCCAGCTTCATATATATGTATTACTCTTTAAAGCGAGACACTTCAGGCACACCATTATTGTTGGCCTATGAAACATCCATAATCCACATTTGGTAGTTTGCTTAAAGGTGGGGTAGGTAATTTTGGAGAAACCAGCTCGAGTGCGCTAGAATTTGAAAATACACAACCGGAAAAAATCTGCCACTTCCTTACAGAGCCCCTCCTCCAACACACACGAACGCGCACATGACCAATGAGGGCACGAGATAAGTTTGTGCACAAATGGAAGGCTGACAGGCAGGTAGGCCATCCAGTTACTTTAGCCGGGCCGGCTCAGATGATTGGTCGTGCTTTTTACAGCGCCACGGCTTCCACAGATGACATTTTTTTAATGGATTTTTTGTCAAAGCACTTAAGATATTCATTGCTATCGGGATGTTAAGAGCATTCCATGGAATATAACAAAAAGTGTATCTCGAGCAGGTTTCTCAAACTTACCTACCCCACCTTTAACTGACTTTGTCTATTTGTGTCTGCAGATTTCTACTATATTCCCCAAAAGGTAGCATTAGATAATGTCTCATTTTCACATTTAAACATAAAAGTAATGAACTTGGGAAATGTCATTTAGTTACATTTCAGTGTGTATAACATTTTACAGTACACATCTTTTAAATCCATTTCTCCATACTAGTTTTTTTCTCTTCCTTTTCTCAGATTTTAAAACTCATTCAAAGAGTGTTTTAATATTATTACTAAAAACATGGAGGAATTCATTCAGTTTTCCCCCAGGAGTTTCTGATTTACACAGTGATTCAAAGAGATAAACAGAAAAAACATTGACTGTAATATGTCATGACATTTCAGAAAACTTGTAATACTACACAATAATGGTCCTTATGTAAGTAATTACCTACTGAAATATCATGGTATCGGCTTCTGCTGAAGTGTCTCCCTTTAAGGATTTACCTCCCAACTATATTCTATATTCAAACTTGGCTGAACTCAAAAGACTGGGCACATATGTGAAATATTTGGCACATACATAGCAAAGATAATATAAAGAAAAACAGCAACAAAAAAAAGGGGGTATAAAAAGTTCCACTGCCCAAGGCAAAGCAGATATAATCAGAGGTAAATATGTATTTAATCTCAGGTCTGGGCGGGCTACACTAAGGCAATTCAACGGTAACTAATGCCACGTCCAAACACAAGGAAATCAAATGATAATACAAACAGTTGCTATTAAAACTATAATTATATCCCAGAACGTATTATCTTGATGTTTTACTCTATATTGCATGCAAATAAAAGACAAACACCACAGACATGAGTGATCCTGATGAGTGAGATTATTACATTTGTGCCTGCAGTAATGTACAAATGAGACATATTACTTTTCATTTGGCCATCCCATTAACAACCGGTGATAGGTGAAGGGGTCGTTGTGAGTTTAACTGAAAGAAAAACACAATGATTTGCCTTTCTCTTTATCTTAAGTGTGTTAAGAGCTCTGGTGAGAAGAAGCTGCTAAGCAACAACTAATACATGGTGAGAATATGTGTAACATCTAGAAAGTAACTCCTGGATTATAGCGTGGCTGTCTTTGTTTCCTGGGAGCTTAATCTCAGAGGGCTCTGTACTGTGAGAAAGCAGTTTTCATGAGAAACTGCCTTGTTATTTGTACAACCTTCGAAACCTCCTCAGCATAATGCTAAGAAATACAGGCCAATTTACAGCTAAAATCCATCAACAAACCACTCATTAGTATATAATTATTTTAAGGAATAGTATAATATTTTGGAAAAATAGCTTGCTCACTTTTAGCTGACAATCATGAGATAATTGATACCACTCTTGCAGAATACGGTCAGTTAGCTTATATTAGCATAAATAGGGGAAACAGGCCAACAGTAAGCCTGGCTCTGTCCAAAGCTAACACTTTATAGCCTATAATCTTCAGAGAGCTGTTTGGATCACACAAATATCCAACCCAGTCTCATGGCATTTCGTGTTATAGTCACGACATTTAATCTATTGATTCGTGTTCACCAACACGATTTGCCCCTTTTTTTCATGTCACACAGAATGATTTTAAAAGCAATGTATTTCTATTGGTAGTATGTTTCGTGCCTGCACCACGTCTTTTTGCCCGGTCGGGTCTTGGAAGACCGGAAGCTGTGTGGTTCATAAAAACATGTTCTTACTTATTATTGTTTTTATTTTAAATCGTATAATGTCTGACTTTTTTTGCCGTCCGCGAGGAAAAGAAATGGGGCTCAGAGCCTCAGAATACTGAAATCTGTATTTTTAAAATCTTTTTTTCCTTCTAATTTGTTATTCTTTTCTAAATAACACACTGTTATTTACTCAACAATAGCACACAATTATTCTTGTTTTTATTATTTGTTTAATTCTATAATATCGGACTTTTTTGCCGTCCGTCAGGATCTGAATTTCAAAATAAAGTCACCGGAAACAGACGTTACCCAAGATCCTCAGCTATGGTTGAAGCTCGGTGTTGGATGTTTTAGCCGCAATGCACGTTGGGATATGGTGTTAATGCGATATTAAATAACTATCAACAGAATTGCATTGCCAGGCAACAGCTTGGGGTGAAAACAGTATTTCCGGTCTCGAAGTTTGCATAGTAATCTGCAGTACTCATCAACTAAAAACATCAGTTTATCCTTGTTAATTACACAACATTGATTGGTTTAAATTGTGTACAATGCTTTTGTGTTTCCCCCCTTCGATTCGGAGGATCTTGGGTAATCAGTTCAGTGGGTGTGTATCGCCTACGTCTGTTTCCAGTGACTTTATTTTGAAATTCAGTTCCTGACGGACGGCAAAAAAGCCCGAGATTATAGAACCAAACAAATAAATAAAAACAAGGATAATTGTGTGTTATTGTTGAGTAAATAACAGTGTGTTATTTAGAAAAGAATAACAAATTAGAAGGAAAAATATATATATATACAGATTTCCGTATTCTGAGGCTCTGAGCCCCATCTATTTTCCTCATGGACGGCAAAAAAAGTCCGACATTATACGATTTAAAATAAAAACAATAATCGTGGCTTGATATTGAGTAAGAAAATGTTTTTATGAACCACACAGCTTCCGGTCTTCCAAGACCCGACCGGACAAAAAGACGTGGTGCAGGCACGAAACATACTACCAATAGAAATACATTGCTTTTAAAGTCGTTCTGTGTGACACGAAAAAAAGGGGGAAATCACGTTGGTGAACACGAATCAATAGATTAAATGTCGTGACTATAACAATGCCATGAGACTGGGTTGAAATATCATGCTGTATATGTATTTTGAACTTCATATAAATCCAGGTGAACATTGTAATGCAAATGTGTTTCCTTCAGACAGACCCAGGCTAGCTGTTAGCCTGTTTTCAGTCTTTGCGTTAGCTAAGCTACAAGCTGCAGATTGGCTAAATACAAAAAAATATTTGCTGTTGTACCCAAAGCTGTTAGCATGTGGCTACATTAGTGAGAGATGTTTGCCTAAATGGACAGAACACTGCATATCAATCTGGAGAACATAGGAATGGCTTTACATGTGTTTCTGTATTAGCTAAACTAAGGAGCTGCTGACTAGCTCGATGTTAAGCATAGAGACATGAGAGTCTGCATCAATATCCTCATGAAGAAAGCCAACAAAGTTACAACATGGAGAGTTTTTTGACTCATTGCTAAAATAACCTCCTATCCTCTAACATAAAAATGATGCCAATAAAACACGTTTCATGTTTCTTTCTGCTGTAAGTTTGATCTTAATGTCTCTCTTCCCTGGGAACCAATGTATTTGTTATAGGGCTCTGATAGTGAGGAGGAATGAGTCAGTATGAAGAGATAACAACCTAAAGATTTGTCATGTGGTTCTTATACAAACGGCTGTTTTATAAATGCAACTCTGAATGAGGACAGCCAAAATCAGTCAAAGCCACGCTCTTCTATTTTTTTTATTATAAATCATTACTCCCTGATTATTATAGCAGATAGTATCTACCCCTCCGGAGGAAGGCACTATGAATGGTCTGAACGTCCTTGGATTTTCATCAACTGAATTTAACTGATGGCTGGATAACGTTCCCTACAAGACGAGTCATCATCCTGATTGAGAAGTTTGGAGTAGCTTCTTTTTCTTCACAATCGCACACAGTCCATCCTGTTCTCCGTCTGTGTTCTGCATATCGAAGGGATTCAGTAATGTGCCGTATTATCGCACCTGAAGTCAGAAATCACTGCGAGGCTCTGGCCTGAAGACGCACACGTTATCTTTTATCTCCAGGTAGCTGCTTCAGGTAGCACTTATTTGATGTTACCTTTTTATTAACCTTGAATCTCCTGCGTTGAACTCCTTGTGTTGCGACCCCGCTGTGGGCTAAAGGTAGAGATATCCAACCCAGTAAACGATGTTGAACAGCAAGAAGGAGGTGGGAAAAAAGACACGTGAGTATGCGTCCAGTTCGAGTAGATCTATGTGGACGCGTCCTCTCCTCCACCCTCCTCCTTTACACTCCTCCAGGCAGCAGAAGAAGCTCTGGCAGTCTTTCCCGTCCAGACACTCGTAGACACAGGCGTCCTCGAAGTCCTGCCAGTACAGGGAGTTGTTTAACGCGATGACGGTGTGTGGCGGCCTCACATCCAGCACCGAGTAGTTCTGAGAAAAAGGGGAGACTTTCTCAGACTTGAACACACTACTTCCGCTTGAATTAAAGACAGATTGCACATTTTTCAAAAATACTTTGTAATGTTGTAACCCGTTTATTTATTTGATGCTATAATTGCTATATTATATTTACGTAAAGACTTAATTATGGGATCATTTTGAATACTTCCTTTGTAATACTGATACTCAGGATCATGTCAGGATGGTTTACTTTTACAGGATGATAGAAATGACATGTAGCTGGAGGTGTTCTAGTCGAAATGCTACCTCCACAATCCGACTCAGATAAGCGGGAGAAGATGGAATGATTAAAAAAAACTAATAGTTTAACAAAAATTTGAAGTAACTTGAATGGTTGGAAAATACCCACATGTTTGCAAGTCTTTTTTTTTGCCATTTGAATGTGTCATTAAATACTGACACTGGCACTGTTTATGCCATAACAAAAATACATTATATTTTAGTTACATTTAAATATTTTATAGTGTTTTCTTTTCTTTTTTGACCTGTAATAAACTTCATTTATTGTCATTTTTTAGCTGGCATATCTGTCATAATTTTAGGAGTTTTAATAATTCCTTTTTCTTGTAAGGTAGTGTTAAACAAACTAGATTCATCCCATTATTAATAAAGTCTATAGTTATGGCCCGTCCACACAGCGGCTTTGGAAAAAGCTTGCCGGTGGGCGTGTCTGAAACTCGACCAACAACCAATCACATGAATCTCCCGCCCCTGACACACAAGCAGCGGTTTGATTAGCTAGAGCTTGTACTGGCATATGATTTGATTGGCTGACGCTTCCACCGAACGCTTCAGAAGCTTCAAAAGTTGAACATTGCTCAACTTTTGAACCTTGAAAATCCTGGAAATCTCCGCTTTGCTTCCCCACAATGCAGTTCGGCGAAAAGCGAGGCAAAGTGACGTCACCCCATTCAAAGTCAATGGGGAGAAGCGTTGGAAGATTTTTTTAACACTGCTGTGTGGACGGGCCGTTACAGTTGGTTACTACATTTGATGGTGTTTGACTTTTTTTGCATTTTTACTGTATTTAATTGTATTCCATTTTATTTTTGCATCCTATATTTATCTTGTAATTTTTTCTTTTATACGGTCATTCGTGTTTGCTGATCTGTAACGCACACTGAGAAATGTGTTTTTGTGACATTGGGCTTTATAAAAAAAAGTGATTTGAAGATAAATGGTTAGTTGCAATGCTTTTAAGTAGCTGCCATAACACTGTTAGTTATACTCCAACTAAGCAAATTGAATTATGGGCCCTCTATAATGGGATTTAAAGGCATATTTATCACGAATATTACATTTACCGTAAATAAACAAATTGCTAATTGTAGTCCAACTCACTGTCCTTCTAGGTTCCCTGCAGCGTGGTTTCTTAACGCTGTTCGAATAGTAATTCAGCGTCGCGTACTCCATCAGCGCGGCGAAGACAAACAGGAAGCAGACGGTGACGAAGAGGTCCATGGCGGTGATGTAGGAAACTCTGGGGAGGGACACCCTGGCCATGCTGCTGAGGGTGGTCATCGTCAGCACCGTGGTTATTCCTGCACGGGAGGAAACACTCTTCTTAAAAGGGGACCTATCATTTCTACATCAACATGTGTCCCCTCTGTGTACAGAGACTCTGAACGTTTCAGGAAAAAAGATTCTCTCTCTTTTTGTCCTGATCCATTTCTATAAAAAACCTATCTGAAAATGAGCTGATCCGATTTGGTCCACTTTATGATGTCATAACGATGTTTTGGCTTGGTAACCATTAGCCAATCAGCAACCAAGGTAACCCCCCCCCCCCACCTTATCACCTGAATCTCCTCCTAGAGCACCATTGTGTTCTTTGTAACCAAATATCTCTCAAGAGGGGCGTGGGGAGGGGCTCCTTATTTTCATCTAAAGTAACAGACAGAGAATCAGCACTTTTGAAACTGGGCTGAAACAGAGGGGATTATGGGTAATGCTGCAATGATCTGTTTGGTGTTTGGAGCCAAACACTTCAGAGACATGTTCAGTATATATCTGAGACCTATAATATATTGATGAAAAACAGTATAATAGTGGACCTTTAGGACATGCTGCCAGGGAATAATACGGAGTTTGAACCTGAACCGTTTTGTGAAACTGAGCTGTATTTAATCCCGACCGTCATTTTACTGAAAAAGCTCGAGTGAATGCTGGATTATGAATAAAATCTAATTATATAAAATCATCTTCAAATCCTGCAGTGTTTGTCTGAAGATCCTTCACGATCTCTTTTATTCAATAGCATAGTGCATGTCTAGAAGAAGAGAAAGCTGACAACATTAAGCTCTTTTAACAGTGATTTTAAAGTTACACTGTAAAAGCTAAAGAGGTTTTACGTTGAGAAAAGTTATTTTAGTACAGAGAATACTTTGCCACATTTGTTGAGCTCTATTTGATATTTAAATGTAATCTTGTTTTATACAGTACCTTTTCTATTAAGTTCTTATTTTTGGGGTATTTTTCTGAAGCACATGCAATTTTTCTTTTGGATCTAATTATAATAATACATTTGATTTATATAGCACACTTTAAAGACAAACGTCATCTCAAGGTGCTTCACAAAGCTATAAGGAAAAATAAGTAAAAAGATATCTAAAGGAGCATATTGGATAAAATATGGCAATATAAAAAATAAAAATAAAAGGTTAAGAGCATAAAAAGTTTAAAAATAAATAAATAAAGTAAAGGACAGTAATCTGATTCCGTTACCTTTCATACATGAAAAATACAGATTGATTGCTTAATATTTATTATCACATTGCAGCGTGCTCTCTGTATTGGAATCATCTCAAATGTCCAAAAAGTCAGTAACAACTCCACATAGAGGACACATGTAATGAGTATTGTCCTGAATATGAGTATTATAATAACATATACTGTAGGGCTATACAATACTCATTAACAAAAAAATCATTATGGAGTTGTCTAAAGTGATTTCAAATTTAAAATCCAACATCTCCATAATTTGTCATCGTACGAGTAACCTTGTCTTTATGTTAGCAAAGAGATGCTAAGAGAGAAGCTAACACATATGTTTTCTCTCACAGCAGATTTAGTTTGTCCATTCAGATTGACAGACAGGAGAAACACCTCCTACCTTCAGATTCTCTGTATGATTATTTTTTTTCAGCATTGGAGAGATGTCTATCAAAAAACACAAACATCTGTGACTGTTTCACCCTGTTTCCCATGGCAACAAGCTATTTCAGGCGGACGCTCTCACTGTTCCTCCAGCCGCAGCTCACCAACATGATAAAACTCACCTTTCATAAGTTAACAGAAAGGCATTTACATTTACCTACAGCGCAATGTACAGTAGAGGACATTGTGATGGTCTGCAAAGGATAGAATCCCTGTGTAGCACTTAGTAAACATATTACATGCTTCTACTAAGAGCCAAGAAGAAATCGCACATTGATGCCAATTATTCAGGACAAAATAAATGTAATTTTCATTTGTAAAAGCAGCTCTGTCATTTGCACATACTATCACAAGATTCAGTCTAAAAGGCCTGGGCAAACACAAGCTGACTTAAACATGTGAAAAATTACCTTTACAAGAGCGATCCACAGGACTGCACAACAGAGAGCATGCACAAAAGAGACAAAAATAAAAAAACAGAACAATATGGAGTGACTCTAATTAAATGACAAACATATATTCATGCAGTGTGGATCAGGGAAATAACTAAGTACATATACTCAGTACAGTACCTAAGTTGAATTTTGAGATACTTGTACTTGAAAATGTACCTTTTACGCTACTTTATACATGTACTCCACTACATTAGTTACTTTGCCTGTACATATAATTAATACAAATATATATCAACAAGTAGATAATGATGAACAATTATACATGAAGATCCCTGGTAGTAAAAATGATTAAAATAAGCTTTGCCCTTACTTACTGCTAAATTAAAAATAATGATTAACAATATAATATATACTAATGATTGGTTAATAACTATAAACCAGTGATATAATACGTATTATATTATTCTTAAAGTGGTCATTCTGCAGATGTAGTTTTAAAACTTAAATGCTAATACTGTTGTACTTTTACTGAACTAAGATTATCAAAAGGCATACTTTTACTTTAACAGAGTATTTGTACACTGTGTTCAGAACTTTTTCCACCACTGATGTAGATAAACGATAAAGATAGAAGCATATTCAAAGCAAAACATGATTAAAGAGTGCAAATGGAAACCTGATGAGAAAAGCCTTGACATGAAGTCTGCATCTGTACTTTCTTTAATTTGTATTAGCTGAAGTTGAAAGCATAGTTACAGACATAGAGCTAAAGTGTGGATGGACTATAGAATAGAATTGAATTGGGAGGGATGAAACCCTCTTTAATGGTCACACATGCAGAGCACACCGTACACAGTGGCCGTTTCTCAATCTCGAGGATACTGGCTTCCAAGCCAATATTTCAAGGATGCTACAGGACCGTTCCAATGTCCAGCATACTTGGAATTCCTCCGAGGCCGCGTCCTTGGTTTGGGGGAAATTTCGAGGCTGCACATGGGTAGACTTCGCGTCCTTCAAATCCCCACAATGCTTTGCGCACGGACCAATTTCAAAAACCCTTGCGGAGAATGGCTGAACCGACACAGCACACATTTAAATGTAAGTATGTAGTGGCGTAGAACATGTGTTGGTAAATATGTGACTTTGTTACATTTTTTATCACCAAAAATGTGTTCCGTGAAAGTAAAGCAAATTCATAATTAGATAGACATTGTGAGGTATTTATTTTCGGTACAGTTTATGTTGAAACCGTTAGAGAGAGTGGCACACTTGTTAGCCTGTTCCATTCTTCTTCGTTTTCCGAAGCCGAGGCTTGGAAGTATACTTGCTTTGTTTCTGAAGGAAGTGACTTGGAAGTTCCCGACTACCAAGCATCCTCGAGATTGAGAAACGGCCAGTGACATTTGGCCTCTGCATTTAACCCATCCTAGTACCAGGAGTCTAGTACTAGGAGCAGTGGGCAGGTGTCCGGTGCCTTGCTCAAGGGCACCACGGCAGGGCAGGAGGTGAACTGGGGCCTCTCCAAGTAGCAGCCCACACTCCAAATTGTAGGTCTGGTCGGGGACTTGAACCGGCGACCCCTACAGCTCCCAGTCCAAGCCCCTACTGACTGAGCCACTGCCGGACTATATTGAGTAAACACATATATCTTAGTCTCTGTGAACTTCAGCTAGTTCACAGTTGTGTAATTTGAAACGATTGCTTAATTTCAAGGAAGTCCGAGAACATGGTAGAAACACCAGCTGCAGATAGCAAAACAGTACAGTTATATAACCAGTGTTTAAATGAGTAGACACTGCCTATAACAGGAAGTGATGTAAGTCATGTAATATCTGTGACTACTAAACACTTTGCAAAATGACAACATGCTGGCAATTAAAACACATCCATCTTACAGTAGATGATCCTGTCTCCAGTCTCTTTCTTAAGATTTCAAGACCTTTATAATAATATTAATAATAAGCACTTTTCATACAACACATGCAGCTCAAAGGGCTTTACTAAATGACACATGGTGATCGAGCGTTCGCAGCAGTGGCTCCTAAATTATGGAATGCTCTGCCTCCTCATCTACGGTCTGCGGAGTCTGTTGACTCTTTTAAAACTATTTTAAAGACATTCCTGTTTGGTCAGGCGTTTGGGTAACCAGTGTGCTTGATCTTATTTCTTTTAATACTATGTTTTTATTTTTGTTTGTTTTAAATTTCATATGTAAGTTTTGTTTTATTGTGTTTTAATTGTGTCTTAAATTATGCTCTGGTGCTTTTACGACTTTTTAACATGTGGGTCATTGATCATTGTACACCTCCTATATGGATGTTTTACTGTTTTGTCAAGCACTTTGTGACTCTGTCTGTGAAAAGCGCTTTATAAATAAACTTTACTTACTTACTTTACTTACATCACAAGTTAAAAACAAAAAACAAGAAATTCCCCTCAGATTATTTGTTAGGAACTTTTTAAGGTACATGCAGCAAAATATAAAAAAAATTCAGGTTAATAGACACAAGGAGGTAAAATGTATGATAATAGAAATAAAATAAAATAAATAATGGTTTCTCTCTGACAGATAAGACACAAGACAACTGAGTCGATGCAACAATATAAAATGTGAACATATAGGTACAACAGAAATAACAATTAAAAGATAATAGTAATACAAATGCCATAATTCTAATAAAGGTTAAACGATTAGCAACGTAAAAAAATAAATATTGCGATTGAAGCATGTTAGATTAATAAAATAAGAAAAAATCCTTTAAGACCTATAAAATAAATAAAACAATATAAAAGGTAGGTCAATAATAAAGACTAAAAGAACATTTAAAGTGGGGGGTTGCTAATAAAAAGCTAATCTAAAAAGATACATTTATATTTTATACATTTATTTGGCCTCAGAAGACACCACAGTATCTGCAGAAAGAGAAAGCGGTACCTAAAGCGGTTCTAGCCGGCGTGGCGTCCTTCTTGATCCAGAAGGAGACCCAGGACAGGACCACGGTGAGGATGCAGGGGATGTAGGTCTGGATGGTGAAGAATCCCATCCTTCTGCTCAGGTCAAAGTAAACGGTCATCAGCACGTAGTCACCTGTGTGAGAAAACAACGCAACTAGAGTAGTTGAACCCGGAAGTGAGTTAGCATTTTACCACTTCCTGTTCTCTCGGCTCAGAGTCAATGGGATTTCTCCATAGGGTTTTGGAAAATAGCTCCAAATAAGGTCTGTGGTTGAGACACATTGAAGAGACGGATCACGTTTTGTTCTATGACATTAAATACATCAGATTTCTGAAGAGTTTACGTGTCTGAAAAACGATGGTTGTTACCAAGTGGCTGAATAGGACTACAGAAGTTGTCGAGGCCGTTGTCATGACGCCGAGCACGTAAACCCTCCGCTAAATTAGTTTGCCCTGTTCTGCTTGAAAGCAAGTACCTGCCTCCTGCAAACTGTTCAAACAAACGCTTCAACTTGTACCATTTACAATCTGTATGTTTTGAATATGGATCTTAAGTTGGCGTGACGTTGAAGCAGGGACCCTGCTGTAGTTCCTTTATAGCATAACGTTAGCATTTTGCTTCTTGCGACTAGATTTATGATTCGAAAATTATAAAGTAGGGTAGACATGTGGATATTATCCGGCTGAACAAAACTTGCATTTATCAAACAGGTTTGTTTTCCACAGATCTTATTTCGAGCTATTTTCCAAAATCTTATGGAGAAATCTCGTTGCTTTTTTGTCGAGGGAACCCATGCGCTCTTTACTTCCGGGTCGGCCTACAACAATACTGTACGTCATCCCTACATCCCTCCCTGTTTCAGAAATAATCCTTGATGTGATTTAGAACAGGATGGCGTTTTATCACAGCAGAATTTAACTTTATCTCCGGTAGAATTCTGATGAGGCATTAGCTCCGCCCCCTCTTTTTTTTTTTTTAAAGCTAAGGACCCAAGATCCGCGTTTCTCTAAACAGGGCTGCAATAGAGGGATATGAGGGATGTCTAAAATGCATGATCTGTTTGTATTTTGAGCAAAACACATCACAGACATGTTTTTATATATTTGTATATATCTGAGACCCATAATATATGCCTAAAAATAGCATGAAAGGTGCACTTTAAATGACCAAATGGATAGAACATAAGTCTGCAAAGAAGCCTTCTTATTTGGCAATTTTGTTTCCAAGCATGGTTGGAGACAGAGACATGTTTTGTGTATATCTGAGAGCTATAATAAATTGATGAAAAACAGTATAATAGGGGACCTTTAAAGTTAGAAAAACTGGTCACTTGTTGTTTCTCAGCTCTAATTATTGCACTCAAGTTGCTCTTCAGAACAATGAGTATCAACAAAGAAGTGTTGCCCTGGATAACATCTGGCTAAACTGGAACACCTGCAATAACGATGCTTGACCCCAGAAAGATAACGCTGAGGAAGCAGTTGATGTGACTTGTTGCAGGATGAATGAGTGAAGGTATTTCCATGATGAGATCCACTCCCTACCTGCTGACGTCTGTATTATGTCCGTGGTGTTCCTCAGGCCCATGAAGACAAACTGGTAGAGCCGCCAGGACTTCTGGTCCGTCGCCTCCACAGAGTTCTTCCTCCACTTGTAGATCATCTCATCTCGAGGGTATCCGTCTGCAATTTCACAGAGCGTGAGTGTTTGACCCTCTGCGATCCATCCTAATGATGGATTTCCCGTTCAGACACACCTACGGCCAGCGGAGCAACATTAGTCTTGAGCTGCTAATGAAAGACTGTCTGCATGAGGACAGAAAGGTAGATTAAAACAAGGCTTTGGTTCGATGATGCACTGAATCCATCCCGACGCCGCCTGACCTTGCACAAGATGTGCACACAGACGAGAAGTGTTTTTACAATCAATCATATGAGGTTAATGACCGGTGATACATCGATTTCTGCTTTGGTGTTTGGCCTGGATCTTCGTCAACAGACACATCATTGTATTCAGTAGAAAAGCTAACACAATTAAGATCTTCCCTAAAAGCAATTTGATGTAAAAGGTATTTAATTCACGAGAAGATTAGATGGAGGGAATTTGACCCAAATTACTAATTGTTTTCAAACATATCTGGTGAATAAATTCAATTAACATTTGACACAACTCTGATTTTCTATAAAATGCCATTAGAATACAGATATTGCAACACAAATTCCCAGTAAAAGCTTAATGTTGGAAAACTTGAATGAATGGTAACACTAGACTAGACTATAGGAAATCTGTATTAAAAAAAACACTAGTTATTGGTTCAATCACAATTCGCAGTGCATTTATAAATTAACAATATTTATAATACCTTATTCAAATGATAGTATACCTTTCCTTGGAGACAATTTGAAGTTGAGACTCCACATCAAACCATACCAGATGACAGGTTGAAACTAATAGTTACTCAAATGAAATGTAATCTGGCAAAAATATGTACTTAAAATATCTGTATTATAAAACGACAATATTCGTCACAACAGAGCCGGCCAGATAATCAATCAGAGCA
This sequence comes from Gobionotothen gibberifrons, assembly GCA_943591055.1. Classification (NCBI taxonomy): domain Eukaryota; kingdom Metazoa; phylum Chordata; class Actinopteri; order Perciformes; family Nototheniidae; genus Gobionotothen; species Gobionotothen gibberifrons. Next base: position 61,567 of record CALSBZ010004408.1, read on the forward strand.
GACTGGGCTCTGGTTTCAGACAGAGGGTGAAAAGAGGTGCTGCAGCCCAGGCAGTATGAGAAAAATAAAGAGCTTTTTGAACATTAAAGCATGGAGACATGTAGAGACACTACATACTGATATACACCTGAACATCAGCAGGAGAGGACTCTTTAAAGTAGAGACACTACATACTGATATACACCTGAACATCAGCAGGAGAGGACTCTTTA
>CALSBZ010004408.1:61878-72259 GCA_943591055.1 Gobionotothen gibberifrons
GCAGGAGAGGACTCTTTAAAGTAGAGACACTACATACTGATATACACATGCACATCAGCAGGAGAGGACTCTTTAAAGTAGATACACTACACTGATATACACCTGAACATCAGCAGGAGTGGAGTAGAGACACTACATACTGATATACACCTGAACATCAGCAGGAGAGGACTCTTTAAAGTAGAGACACTACATACTGATATACACCTGAACATCAGCAGGAGAGGACTCTTTAAAGTAGAGACACTACATACTGATATACACCTGAACATCAGCAGGAGAGGACTCTTTAAATTAGAGACACTACATGAACATTTGCTGAAAATGTCCTCTTAAAACATGTCCAATTCTGATATTTGAAAATATGACATGATAATGAAACAGCAGCTAAATTGGAGATAAGGACACAAAGTTTCAAATTGAAGGAATATGGAACAAAAATAGCTTTTGAATCACAAATTCCCGCGAAAGTAGACGACTGGGATTTGGTTTAAAGGGGGGGGTGGGGCTCTAAAACAAACTTAGGGTGTGTATCTGTAATTTATCCTTTTAAAACATTTGCCTTTGAGTCAACACAACTGAGCAGATTAGGATTTCGACATTAAATCAAGTGAGCCAGACTAATGTAACCAAAGTAATTATAACCCTCCCACCCCTCCGTATAAAAAATGATCCAGTTCAATGAACAAAATCCCAAAAATACATCCATTAACTTCCCCCAAAACTGAGTGATTACACTGTGTTTCCAGGACTCTCCATTCTCAGAAATGAAGAAACAATGTTGTCTATTGAGCAGGGGGGGGGGGGGGGGGGGGGGGGGCACCTGGTCTGCAGGGGGCAAAACGCGGGGGGGGTCGGGGGGGGGGGGGGGGGGGGGGGCGCACTGTGTGATCACATGTAGCGCTGGGGGGGCAGTGACGCAGGACTCATCTCAATCTGAGGTGCATTCACTGACCTGAGGGTTCTTAAGATTCATGGTCAAAGTTGTAGACACAGGACCATCAGGCCTCTTTGTCTAACTCCCACATGGAAGTCACATGCTGCTGCTGCCGCCTCTCTTCTCTATCTAACTCACTTTCTGTCTTTCTGTTTGCCGTTTTGGCCGAACTATCCTGAGCTGAGCAGCATCCTAACTCATTTCCAGGTTTTTCTCAAGTCGTGTATATGTGTGAATTTTCATTTCTTTTGCAGCTTTAAAAACTAAATGATGATGAGTAGTCCAAATGTAAGTTCAAGGTGTTGAAGGGGAGGTGTGTGTCTGCCAGTCAGCTTGCTGAACCAGATTAACGCAGCGTCCACACGGCGGCGTGCGTTGAAGCTTGCCGGCGGGCGTGTCTGAAGCTCGACCAACAACCTATCACATGAATCTCCTGCCCCGGACACACAAGCACGCGGTTTGATTGGCTAGAGCTTGTACTGGCATATGATTTGATTGGCTGACGCTTCCGTCAAAGCTTCAAAAGTTGAACATTGCTCAACTTCAATTCTAACCGATTTCCGGGTTTTAGGACTCAGTCAAAGAGGTTATTAAAAAAAAAAACGACTTGCTTGATTTTCATGAAACTTGCTGGAAGTCAAAAACAATACATCAAAGTTAGGGTCCAAGTAAGGCCTAAGCATTTTGGTTATGGCTGTATAGACTTCTGTTGAAAGTGTCACTCGTTTCTTATTAGCTTTTAACTGCCTGCTATCAACGATGGGCATTATGTCCAAAAGGATAAGCATGATTTCTAATAAGCATTCAAAACACAGAACAGCTGGTGAGGCTGATGGCAAGGTCTTTATTTCTGCAGCTTTTTGGTCAAAATCGAAGGATTGGACACGTTAAAATGTTGACCTGATGGTGGTGCGAGAAGAAAAGTCCAAGTTATTTCAATTCATCCTGAGGGGAAAATGAAGTTGTGTATAACGTGTAATGCCAATCAATTCAATGTTTGCTACGACATGTCACTTAAAACCAAAAACCTGATGGTGGCGCTAGAAGGAAAAGTCAAGGATCACCAACATCTTTATGACTTATCTTTATGAATCTGTTGGTGAAGAACTTCAATACAACCATATGTTTTGTAGGCCAATCTTTACTACCCATGAAATCCCATCTCTCCCTCCTTCAATGCACTATTGTAACAGTAAAGCCAACTTTTCCCTTTAGGATATTATTGCACCAAACAGTCTTTCTATATGACACTCTCATATTTATCACATGCCCTTTGCACATTGCGCACGCCCACCTTAAGGCAGTGGTGGAGCTCAGGGGAAACACAAATACAGAGATCTCTCATGTCAGAGGTTCTCACAGTCTTAGACTCAGGGCCTCCCCTCAGACTAAGCTTGATCAAAGGCGCCATCTCACCCCCCTTAACTTAGTTTACTCGCTTAGTGTGGCTGAATGCCTATAGGATCATGAATATGATATTTGATCCCTAAGACACTCTAGAGTTAAGACTAGGAAGTGTAATATGGCTGTTTGAAATAACTTCACACTACACCAAATATATAAAAACTCAGTCTTAAGTTTCTTTTTGTTCTGATTGTGGGGAAACTGTAACATTCCACAAAATGAGGGCATCCCATGATGAAGATTCAGGCTGTTGGTGAAGCCTTGGATGCAATACTTGTTCAGCCTACATGTAAATAGTCCAGAGGCCATCAAAACACACTGGACGCTGCACTAGGTCAGAAACCAGAGGAGACTGTGAGGTCCACCGCAGACGGACCACTTTTGGACAAAAGGTCCTCTCCATGAAAGGCAGCTCATTGTGGAATAGCCTCCCAACTGAGACACGGGATTGTCCCACTCTCAACAGCTTTAAAGGTCAACTCAAAGAATGGTTGAGAAACAAACATCCGTGCAATCACCGCTAAATGGGGCGACTGTGGCTGCGAGGGAGTGCGGTTGTCTTTCAACCAGAAGGTTGTGGGTTCGATCCCAGCCCGTGCAGTCAACATGTCGATGTATCCTTGGGCAAGATACTTAACCCTGAGTTGCTCCCGATGGCATGGCCAACGGTGTGTGAATGTGTGTGTATGTTAGGTCCTAGAGTAAGGTACACTGCTCTGTATGAATGGGTGTGAATGGGTGAATGACATGTAGTATGTAAAGCGCTTTGAGGGGTCTGGATAAAGCGCTATATAAGTACAGTCCATTTACCATTTAAATGCACTTTAACACAGGGGTATCTCCTCATTGTACTGCCATGTGGTAAATACTTGTATATGCTGCTCATGCTCTTTCTGCATATCATGTATTTATTTTTGCTTTGTATATAAATGTAATGTTCTTAAATGTTGTATGTGAGGGACTACGGATGGAAACGAGCTCAAAGCTAAAATCCGGCATTTTTACATTTGAAGCATTATTGGTTTAGTGTTCATCACTGTTGTCCCGGTTCAAATAAATGATTAAATGAAATGTTGAATGAAATGTTGAATGAAATGTTGTCGATGGTAGCGTTGCCCGAATAGTCCGGAAGCCATTGATGGAAATGTTGTTGTCAGATATATCCTGGTGCATCAATGTTTCTGTAAAGCACATTAAACTACATTCTATACTTTGTATGATTATTATATTGGTTGACGTGGTTAGCTTGTCCGTTCGATTAGCCTGGTCTAAACAAAGCGCCCATGTGTTTGCTGTGCAACAGTGTCGTGGATGCACAACATCAACAAACAAAATCTCTCTTCAAGAAAGGTTAGAGAGGGCCAGGATCAATAAATAACTAATATAAGTTATTAACAGAAAAATAACAGGTTTGATCAAAAAGGGAAGCTAATAGTTGAAAATAGTACAAATCTAGAGGGAGAAACTGCAACAGCTAGATTATATTTACTGTCCACCATTTGATTTGAGTGAATCTACAGTGTGCTAATATTGTCCACCAATATAGTGCTCGAATAAACGATTGATTTAATAAAAATTATCCAAGCCATGTACCAGCTCACACATCCACATTGGAATTGACTCCTCTCAGTTGGGAAATATAAAAATCCACAATACGACTGTATCTCAAATCCTACTGTACACATTAACTTGGTTTAAAAACTAAAGTCATAATTGTTCCACTTGCGTTCACTGAGCCTCCTCTGCAACAGTTTGGATCTCCGAGTCACACTTTAAAAACCTCGGTGTCATGAATTAACCAAAACTGTTGTAACTTTAGCAAATGATTCATGCATTCATAGCAAGCTGAAACTGTAAAATACAACAGTAGGAATATGCCAAATGCACAAGAAGGCATAACATTTCTCTCCTGTGCTGACTAGTTTATCTAACAACCAAAATACCACATAACTTGAGTATAAATGGAGACTTATCCCCCCCCCCAGACTATATTTGAATCACCTGACTCGCAGCAGCTCCGTGGAAGAAAAGCACTAAGTCCACAAAGAATGCTAATGATTTTTAAGCCAAATCAAGCCTTCATAAAACAAGACAGGTTTTTTCTTCACACACACACACACACACACACACACACACACACACACACACACACACACACACACACACACACACACACACACACACTTTTACTACATGAGGAATGTGAAGCGATGCCTGTGCACATGTGGGGGGGGCATCACCTTACTCCCAGTGAAAAACGTGAAGGAGGCTCGGCCCTATGATGCTGAGAGAGGGAATTATGGGAGATTTCCTTTAATCCCATAGAGCTCCAGGGTTAACAGTGAACATCAACACCAGCATCCTGCGGGCTAAATATTGAAAGAAGAAATCAAAATAAAAATCCGATTTAATTTGTGTGAAAGCTGAGCAGAGGTGGGAGAAGTACTCAGATCGTGCACTTCAGTAAAAGTAGAAGTACCAGAGAGTAGGAATACTCTGTTGCAGGTAAAAGTCCGGCATTCAGAAGTAAAAATACAAAAGTATTATATACTTAAAGTACCAAAAAAGTAGTCATTATGCAGATTAGTCAATTTCATAACATATATGTTTTGATTATAATTATTGATGCTTTAAAGCAAGGTCACCTATTAAGCAAAATCCACTTCTTCACGTCTCTTCTACATCAACATGTGTCCCCTCTTCTTCATGTCTCTTCTACATCAACATGTGTCCCCTCTTCTTCATGTCTCTTCTACATCAACATGTGTCCCCTCTTCTTCATGTCTCTTCTACATCAACATGTGTCCCCTCTTCTTCATGTCTCTTCTACATCAACATGTGTCCCCTCTTCTCCCTGTCTCTTCTACATCAACATGTGTCCCCTCTTCTTCATGTCTCTTCTACATCACCATGTGTCCCCTCTGTGGAAAGAGATTCTGAAAGATTCAGGAACAAAGATTCTCTCTCTTTTTGTCCTGATCCATTTCTATAAAAACCTGTCTGAAAATGAGCTGATCGGATTTTGGTCACTTTATGTCATAACGATGTTTTGGCTTGTGTAACCATTAGCCAATCAGCAACCAAGGTAACCCCCCCCCCCCCCTTATCACCTGAATGTCCTCCTAGAGCACCATTGTATTCTTTTTAACCAAATATCTCTCAGAGGGGCGTGGGGAGGGGCTCCTTATTTTCATCTAAAGTAACAGACAGAGAATCAGCACTTTGGAAACAGGGCTGAAACAGAGGGGATTATGGGTAATGCTGCAATGATCTGTTTGGTGTTTGGAGCCAAACACTTCAGAGACATGTTTGTATATATCTGAGACCTGTAATATATTGATGAAAAACAGAATAATAGGGGAACTTTAAAGTGTTCTCAAAGCTGGTAAAGGTGCAGCTAGTTTGAATGACTTTGTATACTGCAGGGTAGCTTGTGGATTTACTCCAGGTGGAACTAAAGTCTGATTTAAGACTTGAATATATTTCACATCATTCATCCAGATCTGTAAAGTAACTAAAGGTATTAAATAAATATAGTGTATTAAAAGTACACCATTTACCTCTGAATCGTAGTGGAGTAGAAGTACAAAGTAGCATTAAATGTAAATACTCAAGTAAAGTACAAGTACCTCAAAAACAAAATGTACTTAAGTGCAGTACTTTAGTAAATGTACTTAATTACTTCCCACCTCTGAAGCTGAGCACTAACATTATGCATTACATTAATGCACGTCATGTGAACAACATATTCTTTTGTTAATACTGTATAACATATGTTGTTTATGTTTGCACCATAATACACCAAAGCAAATTCCTTGTATGTATAAACTTACCTGGCAATAAACTTGATTCTGATTCTGATTTAAAGAGAGAATAGACCCAGATGAACCTCTGACCTAAAACCCAAAGGCTTCACGTGGACAGCAGCGTGTTGACTCTTTACAAACTCATTACATTTAAAAATAAGTCCCTGATCCAGACTACACAACCTCTTAAAAAGATTTATGAAACACTTGTATTAATTTGTGTTGCACCGGTTTTTCTGCAAAGCCTCTCAGATCTTGCCTAAAAAAATTCCATTAAAAAATAAGCACACACCAAATGTCCTCAGAGAATTGGTTGTTTCTCAATACTTGGTCCCCACAAGTACAGCAAAACAAACTAACACACACACAGAAATGTCTTTAAAGGCTGTTTTCTCCACCCCTAAAAGCTAGAAATGTGCTGTTTTTTTTAATTCTAATTATATTATATATTTATAATATTAAATTAAATATATTTGGACATTTATCACACATACTTTTCAGACTTTTACTTTACAGACGTGTACTTTTCATAATCTTTTGGACACATTCTGACATTTATTTTTGGACTGTTGCAATAAGTCAATACATTATAAGGTGCTTGATTGACAAAAATAACCTCTTACAATCTTGATAATCGTTGAAGTATTTTTTTTACTTTAAATATCTTTAAATGCTGTTTTCAGCCTCTCTAATCAGATTTTCACTTTTCTCTGATTCATATCATTTTTAGATCAAATCTTTGGACATTTAAATGCATCACCTTGGACTTTGTGGGACTGGAATGGACATTTTTAACAATTTTCTGACATTTCCCTAGACATCTTACCATGAGTTGAACATTGGAAAGTTGCTCTACAGTCAAATAATCTCCAAATATTTTTCCTAATCATAATCTTTAGTACATTTTCATGCACAAATTGTATTAAATTATGTTTTCAGCTTCTAAAATGGAGATATTTTGCTTTTCTTTGATTAATAAGTAAATGTCTTCAGGTTTTCGACCTTCACCAACTTTGAGAAACTTGATAATTACTGATATTTTAGAGAAAAATAACAATTGATCCACAGATAATTGATAGTTTTTTTCTCTAAACTGTCAAAATATGATGTAAAATAGCTCCATTCAAACAAACAACATCACACTTGAGTCATTTTCTCATTTAAATGTATTAACAGAATTGTATTAACATTTAATATGCAGGAATGAGACCTTCTGTGAATACATGGCACAATCATATTATATACATTCTTTAAGGAGACAGTGCACAGACTTGGTGGAGGGGGGGGGGGTAAATATCTTAAAATGACCCTTCAGTGAGTGACCAACATTTCTCTTTTTAAGTTAATTAGCTTTTTAAAAAAAAGAAAAATGGCTGTTACCAAGAAAAACAAAAAGTAATACCACTGTTGTGTCGTACATCCATTCCTTTATACACACTTAGGGTTTAATCACACGAACCAGGAGGGGGGGGGGGGGGGGTGGGGGTCTACCACAGTGCTATTTTTTAAGTGTAAATATACATAATTCCCATGTAACACGACATGTGCAGCGGATCATTTTAAAGAAACTAAATTAGAGCCTCTCGTTAGCTTATAATAAAGCTCATTGCACGTTTTCCCCCACAGACGTTTGTGTCTTCGTAGAAAGCCGCATGAGTGTGTGTGTGTGTTGATTAAAGGTGTGTGTGTGTGTGTGTGTGTGTGTTCAGTGTCCCGTCAGGTAGTCCTGTGTGGAGTCCGAGGCGAAGGAGTCGGCGTCCTCGTTGTCCGAGTCCTCGCTGCTGTCGTCGGCCGCCGGCTCTCCGGACAGCGCGATGCGGGCGTAGTCGTCGGTGTCGATGGATTTGCAGAAGTGGATGGCGTACTTCAGCTTCTCCTCCAGCACCTGTTTGCACGAGTAGCGGGGCAGCTTCAGCAGGAAGAAGCAGGTGTAGGACTCGGGCAGGAAGTGGTCGGGGGGGTTGTATTTATCCAGCACCTGGGGGCAGAAAACAGGACTCGCTTAGTTCTGCAGGGAATATAAAGCTGGTTCTACTTCTGTAATGTAAGCAGTTACCCACTCAGGGACTCCTGTGTGGACTTTGCATCGAATATAAATCCAGTTTAAAGGTAGGGTAGGTAAGAATGGAGAAACCAGCTCGAGTGCGCTAGAATTTGAAAGTACGCAGCCGAAAAAAATCTGCCACTTCCTTCAGACTTCCTTACAGAGCCCCTCCTCCAACACACACGAACGTGCACATGACCAATGAGGGCACCAGATAAGTTGCACGAGATGGAAGGAGTAGCATGAAGCTGCAGCGTCGGAGGCTGCACTCCCACGACCCTAGTTTTTCGTGACACTGCCACCTAGCGAGTAGCTCCCGGGTAGCAGTTATCTTCCCTCCCTTCAATCTAACCCTTCCCTTCCCCCCATCCTAACCCTAACCACTCCCTACCTTTTTACCTAATCTTAATCTTCCTTCCTCCCAAACCCTCAATGTTTCAATGTTGATATAACGTAATTTAAATTAAATACAGGGTTTTCATTTAACGCAGTTTTATTCTGAAAAACCCTGAAGTTCACACTAAGTATTAATTTAACACTTTTATTCTGAAAATTCTTCATTTCCGGTTAGCATTAGCATGTGGCTAACGTTTTGAAAACCGTGAATTGAAGGTGAAATGACATGTGATGTTGTACACTAAACACACTGGGATTAACACTCATTTATTGACGCTGAAATAACGTTTCATCAGAATTATATATATATTAATAATATAAGATATAATATGTTACTTTATATATACAGTCTATGGTAAGTACGGCGTTGTTGCAAAACAACTAGGGTCGTGGGAGTGCAGTCGTGCTTTTTACAGCGCCACGGCTTCCACAGATGACATTTCTTTAATGTATTTATCGTCAAAGCGTTTAATATATTCATTGCTATCGGGATGTTAAGAGCATTCCATGGAATATAACAAAGTGTTTCTGAAGTGAATTACCTACCCCACCTTTAAGTGTCTAATATAACAAAATAGCTGAGAATTGAAATGCAGAATAACAAAAACAGACTAAAGTAGCAGGGGATCTTAACAATACATTTAGCAGAGCCCAGCTTTTCTTTTCAAAATGCTTTGCCTCTTTTCAAAAGTCAACTTTATTGTCAATCTTTCAGTTTGTGTGTACAGACAGAGAGATCGAAATACCGTTTCCCACAATCCAGAGTACAAAAACAAATATATATAAAAAATATGTATGCAAATATGTATATACCTATATATACACACACTCAAAGACACATTGTTACATGTGCACACATTAATACCTAAATAAAAGCACAACAATCAATATATACAAAAATAACAGTCACTTCAATATTCCCCCACCTTTTAAAATGATTAGTTTAGACCCCCCCACTTTTACCATGTGGATAGTCTGTGCATCGGTCTATCCACTCGCCGCTCTTTGATGTAACTTCTCAGTAAAATCACAGTGACGTCATTGCAGTAATTGTGGCTATAATAGCTTTTTCTTGTCCAGAAGTTCGATGGAAACGATCAAAACAAAGACCTAAAGCCCGTTTGTTGTAGCAGATTGTTCAGGCTCCACTGATCGGGCAGGCACTAATTGTTGCTGACGGTGAGTGTGAGACTTTTATCATCCTAATCCCTCTCTCTACGGCTGTCACACTGAGCGCTGAAGCTAAATCCGACGGTAAGTGTGAGAGCTAGCTTCTTCTACTGCTCAAAGTGTCAAACGGATATATAATGGCACAAACAGATCATAAAATGCAACATAGTGAATCTAATCCAGGGTTAAATATACATGTACACATTTATAACCCACTTTTCAAATAAATTCAATCAATTAAAGTTGGAAACATTTTCAAACTAATCTTAGTTGATATAAAAAGCTCAATCACTTATTTGCATAACAGATCTTTTTAGAAGCAATCTGAAGCTTGTTTTAAGGCATGAGCTGCAAACTAAATAAAGTAACCCCTCTGGAGAGCTGTGACGTAGGCTGGTGTGTTTCTGACAGCATGTTCAGGTATCAAGCTTCATTGACCTACATGTGATTGATTTTGCTAACTTACAACTGAACTTATGAGGCATTATAAAACGGACAAGTCAAATCAAGCAATCTGATTGGTTCTTAGCCGTGATATACTGAGCGTATACCACGGGTAGAATTGTAAGTTACTTTTCACAACAAGTCAGTATCCCTCCGCGTCTGAGAACAACAGTATACAGT
>CALSBZ010004409.1:0-23367 GCA_943591055.1 Gobionotothen gibberifrons
AATACATTTAATTAAAGTCAACGTTTCAGTTTCTTCAGTGTAACCTTCAGTCATTGAGGAGGCATCTGAAAGGGTCCAGCGAAGCAACAACAGGCTGTAAAGGTGAGAGGAAGTCTGCGGTCTCAGAGAGATGACCAATGTAAAACGGTTTCAAGCAGGGGAGTGTGATCTAATACCTCAGCAATGTTCTTGTCAGGCCTACTAAAACTGTGCTACAACTCTGGAGCACTTCTGTCTTATTTACATCTTACAGAATCTAACACAATATACAACCCAAACCATCATCAAACGATTGACTGATAACAGTCAGCACCGTACATCACAAAGCAAAGGGCAACATTGAGTGGAGGATGATTCTTGTTACTTTTTTCAGAGTGCAAACGTTAGTCAAAGCTACTTTACAGAGGTGCGTGACACACCAAGTTGCACCTGTCACATTTGCTTGCTGGATACACATTTGTGACTTTTAGTTTCCTTTTCGGATAAAGCATTTTTTGGGGAAATCGACTTTTATATATTTACAAATATAAGAGATCAGGACCTACATGTACAGAATAAATAATAACTGTGTGGTGGGAAGGTTAGGGTACATACATTTGAAGTAAAACACAGAGTAACTGTAATACAACATGAGTACGAGAAGAGCAGCACAATGACAAACAACAACCATGACAGATATTCTCATGTTGGAAAGCCAGCTGACACAAATATCTGAAACATACAGTTATGCTTCTCATGAACAATAACAGATTCTGGAGGCATCTTTATTCTGGCTATTTCGCGTGTGAAACAACAAAATAAGTTGGTAAGAAATATGTATACAACAATTAATTAAATTAAGGACTTATATTAATACTATCCACATAATGTAATAAATAGAAATATAAAATGAATATTTAAAATAAAAAGTGAACTGCAGTCGCTAACTGCTGTTAAGATCTTTTGATTTAGCATCGGAGGTTTTAATAGTACTGTTGAGTAGCAGGTAACTAATTCTGAGTGATGAGGTAAATAGAGAAGCACTCAGTGAACGTTTAGTCGAAAATAAAGTCAGTCCATCAGTGAGCTAACAGAAGGACAAACATGGCAAGTGAAATACTGAGTGTACATACTTCTTTTCTTTTTTCTTTCTTCCTCAGCAAAAACAAAAAAACTAGTGGATACGTTTCATCTCAACGGTGGCTGTGAATTTAATGTATATATTTTCATGCTGTAAATTCAAGTATTCTTGCCCTAGTGCCTTTTTTATCGGTAATGATTGACAAAATGATCGAGTTTAAAAAACTAGAGGGAGGGAAAGATTATTGGATTCCTGTGTAAAGGTGGGTTCAGACTGACATTTCAGAGGTGGTGTGATTGAATACAAAATCAATGCACAAATTAAATAATCCAAACGTGTCATTCAGCAAAACGTTGTGTCTATTTTTAGGCTTAATGACTCCAATTCATAAACAAAAGACAAACAAAAAGGTCTGGAGTAACAAAGAGAACTGCAGGTCAGTGCATGTTACTCTAATGTTTTTAAAATGGCTTTTTAAGGCAAATAAACTCAAAATGCAAAAAGAAAGAAAAACAAAACACAATCCATATTGTAAAAATAAATCAAAGGCAGTAGTCTGAACACACCTCAAGGATTCCTGGCTCTCAAGCTGCATTCATGTCCCATTGGGTAAAAGTACATTTAAGCGTCCAACTTGAAAACATGACTTGGCTTACACGTAATAAAAAGTCATTGGGATCTTTGCGATTTGGGCCCTAAACTTCAGGAATGAAGGTGTAAATGTTAAAAATATTAATATAGGTAATTTGGAATATTTATAAATAAATAAAAAGCAATTGTAACTTGTTTTATTATTAGCGTTGACATTGCAATGTTTTGTTTGGTGCAAAATTACTTTAAAAAGTACTGTGTGTAGTAAATGGTCAACCAAAGCCGAAATAAAAACAGAAACATGGTCACTGTCAGCCGACAGTTGTCCCCATGTGACATGAATGCAGAGTTAGCATGCATGCTAACTAGGGGATTGACTCGGTTGTGGTCTACCGTTTTTTCTCAGGCAAAACTAACTTTCCTCTCGTTTGCCTTCCATTTTCCTTGCTCTATGCTACTACCATGCTCCAAAATAGTAATTCTTAAAAAAAAAGGGATTCATTAGCAACATACTTTAGCAGAGCTTGGTGCTTGTGGCAGAAATAGCTTTTCTTGTGGCGGCCATTTTGAACATCTGCACTACAATATTGGATTAGAGGTAAGAAAAACATGTCTACTCCATCGAACAAGGCAAAGTGAATAAAAGCATGTGATTTAGTTTGCAAGTGGTAAAAAAGAAACTCAAAACGTGTACTTTTACTAACCAGATCAAACCCAAAATGTTATGAAGGAGGTGATAGTGCATAGTTTTGCAGGGCACTAAAATGTGTGCCAGGACTGTATACAGCACTCATTAAGAATTAATGACTCGTCTACCAGCTGTGGAAAAACTAAACTCTTTCATTGCGTAAATATCAATATGATAAACATATCTGCGGGCATCCTGTTGAGTTTGATGGTTAGAAGCTGATATGTTACAGGACGTGTGTGCGTAAGGGACCTTGTGTGTGTACTTTACTGGGATGCTTCACAGAGGTTTTTGAGGGGCGAATCAGGAAGGAGAGCAGGGACGCTGAAAATGTTTGGAGCAGAAACCAACCAAGGTCAAATCTCTAAAGAACGCTTGTCAATGCCTCCACGTGCTGAAGGCTGCTCCCAAGTCTGTCTAGGGGCAGGCGGAGCAGAGGAAAACGAGCACTGTCCTCTTTGACCCAACGTCCCCTCCAGTGGGCCCATTTCTTCCAGCTGGAAACTAGAATAAAGGCTTGTGGTCTGATTCCACTCCTGTTCCCCCGATACTGCAGAGGGAAGCCTGCAGTCTCCAGACAGGCCGCTGCGTCCCTTCTGTGTTTAATGTGTTTCATATATTAATATATTCACGTGTGTGTGTTTGTGTCTGGTGTATTGTGTTGTGGTTTGTGGTAACACCCTGAAATCAGAGGGTGCCACTGCGTCCCCCGGGTGGTTCTACGGCGCTACGCCAACGAGTAGATGGCGTTGACGGGCGAGGTGGCCTCAGAGCTCTCGTTGCCCTCCGTTTCGTCCTTGTCCTTCTTCACCGTGTACTGGCCAATGAAAGAGCCGTCCTCGTTGAACTGGCCGTCGCCGCCCTCTCCGTAGTCCACTAGGCTGTCGTCGCTCTCCTTCACGTTGCCGTCCAGAGACGTCTGGCTGCCCTGCAGAGGCTTGTTGTCCTCGTCGCTGCTGTAAAGGTGAAGCAGAGTTCAAAGTTAAAATGGAAGCAGGAAGTTGTCATGGTGTGAGCAGGAAGTGGAGACCCGGTCATCCCGTCGGCACAGGTTAGAGGGGAAAGTGAAAGGTTATGGGGGTTGCAGGTAAAGAAATGATGTTAACTATATATTTTCAGCTTTTCAAACTCTTACTGAAGTGACTGTATGTTCAGGTCACTCTGACTATAATTCAGATTTATACAATTCATTTCTTTTCCATATTTTCTTTAAAGGATAGGTTTGAATGATTTAAAATCTATCAAAATACAGTACGCACATGGTGTTGGTAATGTGGACGTGTCTCTGTATTTATTCCTCCTAACCATAAAGGCCACAGAGCGTCATACTACTGGTGTGTGAGTACTGTATCAAGATAGAGCTCAGAAAATCCAAACCTACCATTTAATAAGATAGCTGCGTTTGTATTTTATATCAAAGATGCTTGTTGTTGTAAAATGTAAAGAGTATTTTAGAGAACATTATACATATTTGTTTTACAAGCAACCCTGTCTCCTAGAAATTCTGTTCATAGAAATCTAGCTTTCACCAATTTGTTTTATTTGAAATGCGATTGCCAGGATATAGTTATTTTTCTCTTTATCAAACTGTTTACTGTTTCATATTTCCTTACCTAATCCCTAAGCCTAACAACGCTGTGACTTCTGTACAAAATATTTAAAACACACTTCCTAGACTGGAAGTGCCAGTGAAAATATTACGTACAAGATATTTGGCAAAGTGAATGAGTGAACATACAGAATTTGGTAGGAGACAGGAGTGATTCAAAGACATAAATACTGTGGTAAAGATTCAAACAAGAAATGTGCATATACATGCTAAATGTGGCCATATTCTGACATGAGATCCAAGCAGTAGAAATCATTTGCACCTCATCTGTAGAGCTGACTACAGATGGCTCCTCACTCTGACTTTAGGGGAAGAGAACGTCATGCACAGGAAGTGAGAGCTACAGGCTAGCATTAGCTTTCCTTTTCAGCTCAGGTCAGTAGCATAACAGCAGGAAATGCAGAAGTGAAACATTTCTCCTTTTCTATTTCTTTTCTCCGCTCAGGTCTGCTTATGGCATATTATGGTTATCATATTAACTATCCAGATTCCCATGGGGGAACAGAACAGAATGTACACTGAAGCTTCTCAGATTCATCATGCTCCATGCGGAAACACTTCGGGAACCACAGACATCACATTTTAGAAACCATACCTGTGTTTAAGTACAAATGGACCACAATCACATTCTGACAAACTTAGAATCTAGCTAAGTCAACCCACATCCAGTATTTGTTATATAAATCCACGAAAAAACGTTCAGAGTAGAGCGAGAGGCCGTTAGCAGAAAGTAGAACTATGGACGCTGTCTGAACACATGCGGACATCTGACAAGGTGAAGAGATGACAAGGTGAAGAGAGTGGGAGTTGAGCATAAAGTGGGTGGGAGGGTAAAACGTCATCTTAAAATCATTTAGAATGTTAAGTAGTCAAGAAAATCCCTTTCTATTCAACCCAAATCTTTTAGCAGCTTTGGTTGTCTGTTAGCACGTGAAACGACAGAAGCATAGCGCTATGGAACCAGCAGAAATGTGTCACGCACTGCCACGTTTGTTAAGGAAGAAAGGGTATGCCACTAAAGATGCCCAGAGTGCCTGTTATACACAGTCCAGTGTGCTGGCAGCTACTAAGTCTTTCTGTGTTTTCATATCCTTTGAGTGTGCTTCTGTCTGTACCAGTGCCACTGAAACACTTCCAGATAACATCTCTCACAGCCAATCAAATACATCTGGTCAATAGGAAGGGACATTTTGAACCCGCCTTCCCTGGACTCATTTGCCAAGCTTGCTTACATTGGTTGACCTCACACACTTTAAGAGAGAAACTGTTATAAAGTGACTTGGAAATGTTTTCAGAATGAAATATTCTATTATCTGATTAGGTGACTTTAAGAGCAAAGATGGGTGGAGTAGGATGGGAGTGGGGGAATAACCTTCCTAAATAGAAAGTCACATGGCCCACTTTCAGCGTTCATGAAATCCCAGGAAAATGACACAGATGAACATAAATATAGAGTTTGAAAGTCATTGACAATACAAATCATCAACTAGTTTTATATGATCCATTATTGGATTAACTTTGCTTTGGAATGCTTTTCGCTGATATATCAAGTTCATTCGGATGATAACACATTGGAATGGCTCTAACAGACATTAAGCAATTAAAATGCACAGCAAATCAGCAGATCATATTAGAGCAGGTTAGGAGGACTCAGGGGGAGACTCTTCTCCTGTCCTACCTTTCAAGAGACCTTTGGACCAATGAGAAAATAAAAAAGAGACAAAGGGCACAGACATAAAGTGGGAAGGGTAGAACAGAAATACAGTCATGACAGATGGACAACAGACATGTGACATACACAGATATACTACTGTAAAACTGAAAAGGGACAACATTAACATGTACACTTTTAGGGTGGCAGTTAATACATTGACATTTTCATAATCCTAATGGCATGAAACCAAAACAAAGCTTTGAGCTTTGGGGCAGCATAGCATGTGTCAGGGCCATCTTTTTCCTCCTTTTACAACTTGGGTCTCATTTTTGTGGTTCTGGCCATCAATTGCTACCAGGTATAACAACACTGTAGGCACCAGCTGTTCAGATAGAGGGAATTCACAAACAGCTAAGTTTGGCGGGGCAGGTAACCCCAGAAGTCACAATCTCCATGTTCTTGTCTGACAACAGGGCTGGGACGGGATCAAGCCAACCATTTATCTAAAATGAATAGGGTGAAACTGAAATTAAGCGTATCTCTCAATATGTTACGTATAATCCTTCATTACAAGAAAATAAATGTGTGGAATCAGTAAGTGGGTTCAATTAATGATTAATCCTATTGTTCACATTTGTTGTCTCTTCCCTGTAGGTTTGTTTACAACCTGTATGATGCGCTGAGTGATCCTCGACCCTTTTTAGAAATGTTGCCTGGTTTGTACATCACTGATGGCCAACAACAAAAATGAAAACCCAGGTTATAATACATTGGATTTACTTCTAAACAACTACACTAGAACACGCTCATTTGTTTCATGCGGGATAAAAGTGTGACATATTGATGTTTTGCTGCACATTAAAACTAGAAGACAGGATGCCAAACAAGATTGAGAGAACAAGAGAAGCTATACATAGAAGAAAATGTAATTCCTAGGGTTTTTACTTTGAAGTCATTTCTAGATTTGAAAGCTACATGGATTTAAGGTCGTACATTTTTGTTGGTTAGATCTTTGAAATGTTGGTTTAATCTTTTCTCCTCCAAATGTTTTCTCCACTTGTTTGTTGCCTAAATCACTTCCTTAAGGGTGTCAAACTGTGCCAAACATCTCCCTGCCTCCCGGCCCCCACTACAACACAAATAGATTCCATCGCCTCATGCACCTGCGTTGATTTTTAAATGTCAGCCGGCAGAGGGAAACATTGTAATGAACTCATGTTAGAGCACTGAAGGGTCAGATGTATAGTGTCAGGCTGCGCTCTGGGATCATGTCTCAGTTACTGCAGAACAGCTGACTCATGTCAGTTATAGGGACGAAGACTTCTGTAACAGCAGGATTGTTATATTAAGATGAATTGCTCCAATATTGAGCTGGATGAAAGCAGCTTGGAGCCTTTCACAACAATAAAAGAGTCAATGC
This sequence comes from Gobionotothen gibberifrons, assembly GCA_943591055.1. Classification (NCBI taxonomy): domain Eukaryota; kingdom Metazoa; phylum Chordata; class Actinopteri; order Perciformes; family Nototheniidae; genus Gobionotothen; species Gobionotothen gibberifrons. Next base: position 7,023 of record CALSBZ010004409.1, read on the forward strand.
AAAGTTTGACTGGAAGGCAGGGGGCGGTGTGTGTGCTCTGTGTGTTTTCATTGAGGTTTGAGTGCTGATGTTCTCTCCACGTGTGGTTGTTTTAGAGCTCAGGGCAGAACCAAGATATATTTAGTTCAGATCTTTTATACAGCCCTGAAAGGTTTGGTTTGATGCATCTTACCTAAAAGGATAGTTTCCTTTCATCTGGCTCTTCAGTCAATTCACTGTGTAATCATTTTATTTTTGTATTCCAAAGGTAGGCAATCAAAGCAGTATAAGTATCACCAGGGTGATGGAGGATATGTTGGGATGAATCTGTTAGCATCAGTGGCGGCGCTAGGGGTTGGCTACTTGGGCTCAACCCCCGGATGTTTTCTGAAAAGCCCCGGATGTTTCACTTAAAAAAAAAGAAATGTAATTTTTTTTTAAACGTCTCGGGAGTAATGTGCAGTACCGGAGTCCACCAGAGACAGCCGCTGCGGGACAGTAGCCTGCGTACTGCGTAGCCTTCCCTGCCCTGAAGAAGAAGTGATCCTTCCTAGTGCCTGACGAGTTTTAAGCTAATAGCCTATAAAGTGATGGATATTAGAAAGTTATTTTCATCGAAGCAGGCGCCACAAGCTGCAGCAGCAGTATCAGCAGCTGACAACAATGTCATCACCAGCAGTGAAGAAATGGATGATGTTTCAGGTTTGTGAATCTAATGGTGATATCTGTGATATCTGCACTCTGGCTGACTGAGTAAGAAGTGAAAAAGAGTGATGTAATGTTAATGTTATAGCTAGTAAACATGGAGTAACCACACTAATGGCCCCTACACACGACCGCGGGCGTTGACGCTTCAACGCTTCTGCCCATTCACTTTGAATGGGGTGACGTCACGATTTGCCGAACTGCATTGCGGGAGCAAAGCGTAGCTTCTCTCGCGTTGCTCGCTTCAAAAGTAGAGCAATGTTCTACATTTGACGCCCTCGCCAATCAAACCGCTGCTTGTGTGTCAGGGGCACGTCTATCGTTTTTCCAACCCAGTTTAGATCCCACTTCCGCATTACGCAGGCATCGACGCGGCGTTACGTCACAGCATCAACCTGGCGTTACATCCCTATGGTTACATCACTGCACGCGACACACCCGCGAAATCTGAATCTGACAAGCGAAATACCGTCCTTTTAAATGCTGCATAATATACAATATACAATATAATAGTGCTTCTTTGTCAATATGACTAACGACCACACTTATGCAGCGCTGAGGTAATGTTAATTAATCATTAGCAAACATCTGTATATATAGCCTATAATGTTTCGTTTTTTTGTAACATATTAACGGTTTGACCTTCTGTTTAGGATGTAAAGGTATCTATTTAATATTTTATTTAAAGATAGACATTTATAATATGTTATAAATGTCTATGTTGTTATATAATATAACATTTGACATTAATAACATTTGACATTAATAACATATTAACGTTTTGAGGGGCGGGAGATTCATGTGATTGGTTGTTGGTCGAGCTTCAGACACGCCCGCCGGCAAGCGTTAACGCCCGCGGCCGTGTGTAGGGGCAGTAAGTATACCCTTATATGTATACAGAACATGACTAAAAATTATCCTAAGATGTAACGTTAGCCCTTCATACCTCAGTCTACTTTTAAGACACTAAAATAACGTCAAATTCCAATTGTTTTCGCGTGTGGAATTATACCAGCTCTCGTTTCAGTACACATAACAACGGAACCATAGCAACGGAACTGACAGGCAACGGAACTGGCAGGCAACCCTCTGAATCAGACTCCGATTGGCTGTAACTGCATCCACTCAGAGTGTCCGATTCAGAAAACGTGACTCTCACGGCCCGTCCACACAGCCGCTTCATGCTCGCCGTCGGAGCAAATTCGCGTCTGTCCGCGTCTCTGCATTGACTTTACATGTAATCGCGCCGCCATCAAACATCGCATCGCGTCCGGTGTGAACGCACCATTACACTCTTTACGTCACTAACAAAGATGGTGAGTGAGAATAGATCTATAAAACGATAAGCAATGCGCTAGAATCAAGGTGAGACTATCCGTATCCTTTAAAACTCTACGCACATTCGTTTCACCAAAATGAGTAAACGACTGTATTTGAGTGAGTTAAGGCATTAGTTTGCTTCATTAAAGGGTGTTAATGAATACGTGTTCTCCAGTGCCTTTTGTCCGCTTTAAGGTATCATTAAGGTAGGGTTAATGTTGCTCTCAAAATGCACCAGATTGATGCTTTTAACTTCAATATTAAAAAAAAAATCCCCCCCCAACAACTCCTGGGCTAAGCCCCGGATCTCCTACAATGCCTACAAATAAAGGATAAGCGGCCTGAAAGCACTTGATTGTTAAGTCTGTGATGCCGTCTTTGACCAAGATCACACCTGACTTTTGCGGCGCACTTTATTCTGGCGAAACATTCAATGTATCCCAAAAGTGCAGCTGATAGAAAATGTGTACAGAGAGAAGCGAGCACACCAGACTGAACTGATTCAAACAGGTCACTGTTTATTTGTAAGCCTTTAATGCTCAGGTTAAAACTCACTGATATGCTTTCTTTCCAATCTGATGCTAATTGTTTTAAATGCTTGATTGATTTTATCTTTTGCTTTTTGTGGTCAAGTATGTTGCATTGTTCTCAGTTAAAATACATGCCTCCATAACCTCTGATGTGTTTTGGGTTTATTGTGTTCACTCACTGTAAGTGTTACAGCATCTCTACTGAGACGAGGAATCAATTCTAAAAGGGAAAACATATTAGTAAACCTCATTTATTTCGTGGGAGCCCTGGCCTCAAACAAACAGGAAGGTTATATAGTTTGCTTGACGATTTCATTGACAGTTTGACACCCATAAGGAACCAGAGGCGAGCACTGCTGTCACCTCTCTAATCATATTTCATCCCTGCGGGTTCGCTGCATTATATGATGTGTCCTCCATCGATCACAGTGTATAAATATTGCTTTTGAGACAAATGCAGGCCAGATATATTTCATGAATGAAATCTGTGCACTCTTTGCAGGCTGACCAAAGAGCCAGTGATGCATTATCAGGCAGATTGAGGGGGTCTCCCCAAATAAGCTGCACATTATCCAGCCCACGTTCCCCCCAGCTCAGGGGAACACCTGCTCCCCCCGACATGCACAGGCCAAGAGAGATGCCGTGCCAAAACCAAAGTACCTGTTCTCGTTTTCGTTCTCGTTCTCGTTTTCATTTTCATTTTCATTCCTGTCAGGGACAGATGACCCATTTCAGCGTGGGGGAGAGAGAGGGTCGAGTCGAGAGGAAGAGAGAGGAAGTGTAGAGACAGAGAGAGGGAGGAAGGAGCTCCACATGAAACATGCATGTAAATACTGCATGCACACAAAAACACACAAACACACAAACACACACAACACACACAACACACACAGAGCTGGAAGCTGGGTGCTGAGGGCTGAGTAAAGCAAAGACCTTGAGTGTGAGAGACGGGCTGGGTGTTAATGTTATTGAGAGTAATGATTGATTAGATAACAGGCAGGGGCCCACGCACTGGAGAGGGATTCGTCAGTGTTAGGCACAGCAGCGCTCCGATGATAGCAGAAACTGATTGTGCCTCTTTTTAAGGTTCCCTGAACCCTAATCGGATCCATCTTGTGAATGTCAGTGCCACCAGACGCACTGCTCTGAAATAACTGAAACATTGACTTTAATCAAATGTATTATAATACGTTTGATTAAAGTCAACGATTACGTTTTTTCAGTGTGTTTTGTCAATCAAATGATGCTATTTTATATAATGCTTTTATTAAAAACAACCTACATCAGAGCATAGCTTCACAATGATAAGCCATTGCCCCGAAGCTGTTAGGTGGTATTCATCCTGTCAACTTTAGATTCAGAGGCCTTGTCTTATTCAATGGTGTCTACAATAAAAGATAAAAGCTTGTGTCACTCTCACACAGCTGAGTGAGAACATGTAGTGGTAGTATCTGAGATTTAGAAGGCAGGTTACATTGAAACGTGTTTAGTCAGAGTGGACAGATACAGAAAAGACAGACTCATTCTTCATAAAGAAGAGATCAGTAGGACCTGGAAGGAGCAAAAGACACATCACTTACACAAACTCTCCACAATATACTATATTGTCACAATTCTGAAAAAAACCCTACTGCACATGTTCAGTAATTAACAGTATACAAACACAATTGCCTTCTTAACATAAAACTAGGTTAAGGAACTGTGTGTAGAAAAAAAAATGTCAAACAGTTGTCAACTATACAACTTGCTTTCTGTGATAATCCTAACTCCAACCCTAATCCTTCTCTCTAAATTAGCAACCAACAAATGGCTTTGGAACGGCAGATGCTGAATAATGATTCATAGAAATACAGTTGTGTGACAGACATTGCTGTTCTGTCACTTCTGTTGCCTTTGACTTTCTCTCTAATCCATTTGTATGGTTTCAGTGTCGCCACAGTACAGGGTCACCACAGGTCCTAGAAGCTTCCTGATTATTAAAGCTAACAGTATTTCCTGGGCAGCAGCTGCGTTAGGACCTTTATGTTTTGGGATCATACAGCTTTGAGTTAAAGGTTTGACAATTACAACACAAGCTACTTATGAAAAGTTCCATACATGAGAGCATCTTTTTCAAATGTATCGATAGAGCTATTTTGAAAGGCTTCACTCTTCTGTGTAGAAAAAATGTGTTTTCAAATGTATCTGCGTTAGTGATGGAAGGAGCCGTATTTGGCATTATTCATTACCAAACATAAGCCTCAGGCACTTCTGTGCTCTGAAACGGCTTTATTATTTCAACTTTGATCTGGATTTCTCAGATGAAACCCTCCTCTGCTCACATGACCTACTGCTCACATGACTTACTGCTCACATGACCTACTGCTCACATGACCTACTGCTCACATGACTTACTGCTCACAAAGCTGAGCTGGCCCCAGTAATAGAGGGCTTTCTAAAGGACAAAGTCTTTGAGCTGAGTCTCTCGGCCATCGTTCAAAAGATCTCTATCTGATACAATAACTAGAGCCACCTTGATATGGACACCATGCCAATAAGAATATTCAAAACAAGGTTTTCATTTACAGTGAGACATCTAAGGTTTCCTGCAGTTTCAATAAATAGCAGGCCTTTGTGATTTTGTTGGTTTAAGACTTAGTAATGATCTTCTTTTCAGTGCCATACTGAATCTTTGCATGTTTTATGAAGCTAACCTATGTAACCTTTAAACATGCATTTCAGTAAACGCACACGCCATTGCCTGAACTGACTCAAATACTTCTGTATTTTAATTAGTACCATAATCTTCACACAGTATTAAAGATAAGACGTGGCACTCCTACTTCATACAACCAAGTACATTTACAAACGTTCAAGTTAACTTCCAATCATTTCAAAGGGAAGCATTTAAACAAAGTTGGGTTTTATACTTACTGGTAATCAAAAGATCCATCCTGGTCTTTGTGATCCACTGCGTCCAACGCCATATCTTTTTTGTCACGGACTAAATAGAAAAGAATAAAAGTAACATTTTAGGCATTTTGCTGAGAGCTGCACTGATGGTTAGATTTGACACACAAACACTTCCACGTGGTGAGGGGTTCATAGAGTTAATTTGAGCAGTAAATCCTTCTGTTTAGTCCTCACATGATCATTTCATTCCATGTTTGTCTTCAACCTTTATTTTTCGAACTGTTGGCAAACACTGTGTCTTAATTCCATACTTAGCTCCTAATATGTGATATAAAGTGATTTGATAAAGCAAACAAATGATGACTTTGCACAACTTTGGCACGATAAATGAATGTATTCACTGAAAGGACATGATACAAGATGCTTGCTTAGAAATGTATTAACTTTATGTAATTTAACTCATGACTTATTTTGACTATTTTCTAAGCTGCTGAATTCATGTTTACTTAAGCATGCATTAGGAACTCAGTTTAGTTGCAGTTATTCAACATTATTGGGTTTGGGGTAAGGTGACTCCAGTAAGTGTGGGAACTCATCTCATTAGTCTTTTTCTTTTGGGTTATATTCTTATTTGATTTATTACTGGGTGTTAGTTCTCATCACCGTTCAGCACATACCTAGACATTTTGCAAAACCAGTCACGCAACCACCACCTAGACATTATAGAAACTGCAAAACATTAACACGAATATCTTCTGTTGTTCCAAACCATCAATGATCACATTTTAAATCAGCAACAATGGGGAATTTAAACGATTTCAATATTTCAGTTGTTTTTAAGGCGCATTTTGAAAAATCAGTAGACGTAGTAACACAATTCACAAATGTACACCGGTAAACTCTGACCTGTAAAACCACCATTTATTATGTAACTTAGTCTGGACCTGGTAAACAGCTTTTTCCTGTGCCAACATGTGCTGACATTTTGAAATCTGTTGTTTTCCCTCCAGGCAAAGGATGAAACCTTAACAATAAACTACCAACATAGGTGTCCTTGGGTGCTTTGAAAGGGGCCTCTGAATAGAATGAATTATTATAAATAAATAAGATTGATATATTTCAAAACTGAGTGCTATATCAGTCATTGAAGGAAAAACAAAGGTGTACATGAGTTTAGGAACCAGTGTCTCCATCCATTCTATTGATGAAGGTACAATACAATCTGTCCATAGAGAGCTGCAGTAATGAGTCCTAAAACCCAAAAATGAGTTAGCATTCAATCACTTTGGGTTCACTCGTCTCAAGTCAATGTTTTTTCTGCACTTGTTTTGGTTTTAGAGGCCTAATATAAGAGGGATAACACAAGCTAGAGAGATTTTGACATTTCATTTAACGACATAACATACTTCAGTAAATACCCCACAGGTTAATGTCTGAGCATATATGTGTCATAAAAAGTGACTAAATCAGAATTCTAAACGTCATTACGCAGAACATAAGACTCCTTTAGCTTAGCGGTGGTGATGCGCAGCAATGATGTAGTTAGTTTATAGCCTTACGCTAGCTTTTTTTAAATAATAGCGATTGCATTTAGACTTCAAATATCATAAAAGTGGTGTTGATATGTGGAGATTATCCTGCTAAACAGAACCGTTCGTATGCCAAATATCTTTTGTCTTGCAATATTCCAAAATCCAACAGAAAAATCCCAACACTTTTTGTCAAGGGAGCCCTTGTGATGCTAACTTCAGCGTCAGCCAACACAAATAGGTCATCCCTGCACCACTCCTGGTCTTATAATGGGTATGAAAGCTTTACCTGGGTATTTGCCTCCGCGACTCCTCTTGATGAAGCAGACGATGAGCAGGATGAGGATGATGAGGGCGATGGCACACATCAGGCCGATGAACCAGCCTTGAGTGGCAATGTCCACCTGGTCTATGTAGGCTGGAGACACACAGAACACACACAGGGTGGCACAGGAGAAGAGAGGAAACACAATGAGTCATTGTCAGCATCACAGTCAGTCCCAGCTAACACATCAGTAAATCTGTTCTCATCACACAGCGCTCAGCAGAAGTCAACAGTTCAGATCCAACGTCTACTTATTTCCCCCCAAGCTCCAATCCAGGATGTTGTTCAAAGATCTACAACAGCACAGTGTTTGTCCTTTTCCCCATCACACACTGTGTGAATGAAATCAGAAAAGGGCGCAAAACTGTGGTTTGTGGTATGCAAAGTATTGTTACTTACAATACACCAAGAGATCCCATCCATCCATCCATCCATCCATCCATCCATCCAACCAACCAACCAACCAACCAACCAACCAACCAACCAACCAACCAACCATCCATCCATCCATCCATCCATCCATCCAACCAACCAACCATCCATCCATCCATCCATCCATCCATCCATCCATCCATCCATCCATCCATCCATCCATCCATCCAACCAACCAACCAACCATCCATCCATCCATCCATCCATCCATCCATCCATCCATCCATCCAACCAACCATCCATCCATCCATCCATCCATCCATCCATCCATCCATCCATCCATCCATCCATCCATCCATCCATCCCTATGAGCATTAGCTTTTGCTTAGTGTGACTTTGGAAAGTCACAGTCAGATAATCCACCTGACAAACCTTCACTCATAAATGATATTCTGTTCAAAGAGACAACCCAGTTGAAGTTAGATGTCTCTGAAATACAGAGGGGTGAGTGATTCACCTCTGGTAGAACATGCATGGAATCAAAAATTAAACCATGGTAACTCACCCAGCTTTGACTGAGTTACTGTAGACACTACTGACAGACTTGCACCCGAGTAGCCCACCTGGCTGGAACCCCGGTTCCACCTGGCCAGGTGGGGTCTCACCTGCTTTGGTCTTAAAGGTGATAGATTTGCTGCTGACGCTGTTGAGCTCATGGGAGTAAACCCTCAGATGGTACATGGCGCCTGCGATCAGATCGACCACCGTAATGGGGGGCTGTGTCACGGGGACAACGTTCACCGACTTGTCGCCTTGAAGACACAAGAAAGAGGCCAATCACACTCCAGGGGGTGTGGCCTTTGCTCCACAGTAAAGGCTGTCTTTACTAGCAAAAGTCACAGGATCATGATGAATTGCTTTCTCTGAGTTACTGCAGGATTACTGAGGTAAATTGAGACAACAATGCAGTGCCCATCCCCGTCATAATGAATAATTCACAGTGTTATATTACAGAAGCATATCCATGATCTAGTTTCCTACTTCTAGCTAGTATTTCTTATGAGCAAGGAGCTGCTCGTTGAAGCTCAGTCCAGCGGACACATTCTGGTTCATTTGACTCTTTTTGGCTACTTTTAAAAACTAATCTGATAATGTGGAATGGAGGAATAAAGGGAAGGGGTGGCAAAGCATTGTTGTCTCAATTATTCACAGGCCCACACGTATCTCCATGAGGTTGAAACAAAAGCAGTGACAACAACCTGCATCTTTCAGAGAAAGACGAGTGGTCATGACATGGCAGCTATGAGCATGACTCAGAGGATGCAGTGCGAGGTTTCCACATCATGCACCAAACCATCAACCCTCTCAGCAGGTTGATGTCATCCAGCAACTCATTCCAAAGCCATGCTATTAGCAGCAGTCCTGAAACCAGCCAAACAAAAAGACTAATGCAGACAGAGGAGAAGACATGCCAGTCCTTTACACATTCTGAGTCAATGCCGTGATGTGAAGTCATGTTCACTATTTCAAGTGATGTTTGTGTTTTCAGACGACTGCAAATAATATTGAAATGTCTTTTTACTGAGACCACAGAACTGGGTTAACACAACATGTTGCTAAGTTGCTGCTGCAGATCAAGCTGTTGCTATTACAATCCGCTGAGTTCACTATTGCGACCATCACAAGGGTGCATACCTAACCTTTTAACTTTAGTTTTTCTCAATACATCAGGAAATTGATGACTGTAAATTAACTATTTACATACTTAATGCCTGATTCCTCTGTATGTCTATCCTACTGTGACTTTTAAATTCCATTTTACAATCCAACATTTAGCTTAAGCCAAATCTCAGCAAATATATTGATATAAACTGGGAGGTTACTTATATAACAGACAACCTCCTATCGTTCCAGTACAGTACATTTTTCAAGAATACTTTCAATAAATTGCATTTCTCTAGATTAATGTAAGGAGAAAAGGGAACATTCTCAAATAAAAGCTGTTATCAAGATAAGGACAGAGTCTCTATTAGGGGCAGTTAAAAACAGGCGAGAATAATTTATAATTCTGCAGCACTAACTTACACAGTGTACACACAATTAGTACTGTTTACATTCATTAATTAAATCCAGTCGCCTTTAGTTTGCCCTTCTTTTGATTGGTGTTAAGCTCCAGTCAGTAAAACTCAACACTGTCTACAGATCATGCACACAGGAAGAGGAGGGACCTGAAGGCTTTCCACGTGTAAGGTAAAGTTGCAGCAATTGAGGGGGTATTAATTAATGGTTAGATAAAGAAATATGTCAGGTATGATGTGAATGTTGTCCTGTCAATGGATTAGGGCTGTGAAAGGTTCTTTATCCTGAATATATTAAGATAAGAGGTAAACATAGAGGAAGAGTTGAGCTTGTAAACATCCAATTGAAAGAGAAGCCTGTCTAGGTCGGTGACATGAAGCCTGTTTCAACAGCGCAGTTGCCTCTGTACCTGAGCTTAATACATGCTACTGATCGTCTTTTGAGCAAACTTGATCTCTTGAAATGCAAATCATGCAGCGTGCGTGGACACAAAATAATAAAGGAATGTATACGAGAGGACATTGAAGTGGTCATGCCATTTTTGTAGGTCATGTTGTGTAAAGACGGCAAAGTAGTAAATGATTAAATCAAACAACTTTAGCTTCACTTGGGATTACATTCAAGCAGCTCTCACTTTTACTGCAAAGAACAAGTTATTCAAATATATCATGGTGGGAATACAAATATGTAGCTGTGTTTACATGAACAAATGACAGCATGAATGTCAGCACACTGAACATTATTTCTCTTTTCCATGACAAGTATTCCCAAACAACAGCATAATCCTTCATCTAATAAATGTTCTGAAACACATACAGAGACTACTGAGGAGTGGTCAGGAGGAGAGGTGGAGAATAAAGGGATGTGAGGGGAGGTGGGGGGGGGGGGTCCCTGCCACTCTTCACTTATGGCACTTTTCCACTACAGGACCTAGCACGGTTTAGTTTGGTAGACCAGGCTCACTTTAAGCTGTGTTTCCACACCGGACTCTGAGGAAAATATTTCTTGTGGCCAAACGGTGGTACTACACTTCTGTATCGGTCGCTGGGCCCGGAAAGACTTTTTCCCATTGACTAACATTGGGAAAGAGACGTCTATAAATCGTTGGATAATTTTTTTTAAACTAAATAAACTACCCAGTATGAACACTTGTATAGCCCTTATTAAAAACATTCGGTCCTCAAGTTGTAAAAATGTGCTAATAACGTTATTCTGAGAGTTATTTTCCTCGGCATTATGAACGCGCATCTAACCCACGGGACCGCGCTGCCCGGCACGTTCATGTGACGTGTTCAGTACTACATGCGTTTTACCTTTACCCATGGATGCACAATAAGAACGGATTAAGTTATTCTCTCTCCGTTGGTGCGCTGGGCTAATGCTAATGCTAATAATGCTAATGCGAGCAAATAAAATGGCGGCTTCACAAAAACCTTTCCGAGTTTTACGGGGCGTGGTTTGCAATTCGCCCAGCCAATCAGAAATTGGAACCTTTTTCTCCCCAGGAAAGTCCCTGCTCTCTAGCAGGGACTGAAAATGGGTGAAAAGGTTCACAAAAAAAAGTTTTAGTTCCCGATCTTTTTGGTGTGAACGCAAAATCCCAGGAACTATCGGAACTATTCCTGGGAAAAGTACTCCGGTGTGAAAGCGCCTAAAGCTTTCAGATCTGACCTTAGAGAACAGAGTGGGCGGGGGCCGGGGGGGAGACCATTAGATCAGTCTCATCACCCCCCTCACCTCCCTTCTTCTCACCCTTTCTCTTTCTGTTCACATACAGACATCATTAAGAATTAAAGCCACTGCCCGAATACATGAAAAATACATCCTTCCTTCTTTCCGTTCATTATCAAAGATCACATTGGAAGCAAAAACAGAGAGCCTATAAGTGCTGGCAAATCCAATCTCAAGCAGCTCTGGTATTTTAGAAAAGGAGGGGTGATGTGTTTTATAAAAGCAGACTTCAAGATTTCCAAACACCAAATCCAAAGCTAAAGGAAAGTGATAATGGAAACATGATGGTCGAAAAACTGCGTTTCAGACAAAGCCAGCAGAATCCAATAAGAGCCATTCAAAGCCAGGCAGCGTGTTAGTGAGGAAACATTGTGATGGTCCACGGGAAGTTAGTAGTGACAGGATGATGAACATGTTCCAACATTTAAAGAGCAGAGAAAGGTATGAAGAGTTCAAGAGAGAAACACAGACTGAGCTATGAATGTGGTTTATGCAGTAAGACAAGGACACATTTTAGCAAAACCATTGAACAAGGAATTAAAATAAACTGCTATTCAGGTGTAATTAAAGCCTGATTGACAAAAAAGTATACATTTGGTCCATTATGTTTGTTTTATCATAACAAACAATCCTGCTGCTAACCAGATTGAATTTCATTTAGAAAAGAGGGAAAAGGTTTGGCCAGAAGTAAATATTTCCATCTTTTTGTGAACATAATTCATACAGTGCTATTTATAAAAGTGGGCTAGAGTAGATGCTGATGTAGATCAAGGTGTCTTTAAAAAGACAGTACATTCTCTAATCCCCAGCACTGAAAACCATAGCTGAGGTTACTTTAAACATGATTCAATATATCTAGTCTTTGTTAAATACATCATGTCAAAGCTGCCAATTGGGTCATTATACATATCAGCATTTTTAAATCTGCATGAATGAAATTAGGTTTGTTTGCCACTTAGGGCAGAACTCCACAACAAACAAATTATGGCTTTCTAAAGATGATTTTAGCTAATGTGTTGCAAATAGTTTGCAAGTGTTGAGACTAAAACAAACACTATATTTTTAGGTAAGTATCCCAAAGCAGCTGAAAGAGGCTAAAAGGCGTAGGACCTGCAGAGTTCGTGATGACTCTCTGTAGGGTCAATACTACAACCAGAAAACGACATTAGTCATAATCAAGTCAATGATGGTGAGTATTTAAAATGAGAGCTGGTCAAGTCCTTAATCTTAGAGGTCAAACCGACATGGTAGAGTCTATTATATTCTAATTTGGTGGTCCAATAATTTCATGTCTTTCAGATCTGTTTTGTTAAATCTGTTTAGCCTTATCTTTGAAATATTGCACTGCTTCTGCTCTTCTTACTTTGTGACATCTCACTACTCTGTTTGTCTTTGATAATCAGCTATTGGTTTTGATATCTCAGGTGGCTTGGACTGGTTTCTTACTGTCCAGTGTGAACTCTAGCACAAACTCGCTGCTGCCGGCCGGGAAGTTGTGTCTCCAGCTGACGTTAGCGTAGTTACTGTTAGGCTCCACCGTCAGATTGCAGATCTCCAGCCGAGGGGCCACTACACAGGGGGGGTCAGGGGTAGAGGGTTAAGAGTCAGGGGCAAGTGGCAGAGATTGCACAGTTACAACAACCACACACGCGTCTCAATGAAGAGCTGCATGGTGCGAGTACGGAGGGACTCTAGCTACGAGAGCGATCGTTTGAATGGGTACCGAAGTAGATCATGATCTGTCTGAAGCCAGAAGTACATTTGTTTTCATGGACAGGAAACTCACCCATAAGAAAATAACAGAGGATTTGTTAACACTTAGCTGGGGTGCTTAATTCTGGTTTAGAGTGGACTCATCTGACCTTAAAAACCAAAAGAAGAGGTGAATATCACAACCTTTATCACCCTAGAGATGAAGGCTACTTTCTTTTATCATTTAATTAAAAAAAGGTTTGTATTCTCACTTCCTGACCAGGAGGTTAGTTGCTGGCTGCATCCCAATATTCTGAAGTAATTCCCCACTTTTTGTACAGTAGGTACAGCACAGATTATTGGAATGCAGCTCTGATGTGGTTTCCTGTTTCGTCAGGTGGGAGAAGGCAATCGTCTTTTGTTATCCATCAAGTGCCATTTATTGTACACTAAAGCAATAGAAAGACAGTCAAATCCAAAATGGGACAACAGCATGTACCCAACACATTCTGATCATTGCGCCTGGTGGGGACCAGCTCAGGACGTGCAGTGGTAGTGGTCGCCTCAGTCGTAGTGGTAGTAGCAGCAGTAGTAGAAGTAGTGGTAGTAGTAGTAGTAGGAGTTGTAGTTGAGGTACTAATGGTTGTAGGAGCGATGGTAGTCGGAGGAAGAGGAGCGAGAGGAGGAGGAGTAGGAGAGAAAGCTGAATCTACGGAGGCCTCTGTAAGCTCGACTACAAGGGAGGAGGGGGGAGAGAGCAAAGGGTTAAACACAAGGCAGCAGGAGAACATCTAACAGGTACACACACACACACACACACACACACACACACACACACACAGGACAAGGAATTCCTCCCAAGCAGCACACATCACTGCGCACATCAAACGTCAGACTAAGTCATCATGGGTGAATAAACCATCACAGCCTTCATTTGAGTGTTTCCTCTTCATCTCTGATTCGATGCATTCACACCTCTTCATCGTCCTGCATGGACTGAGGTTTCACTGCCACCAAGAGGACACCTGCTGATATTACAACATGCCTGTCACTGTTTCTTTAAAAGAAGGAACATTTCTGGGTAGGGTCTTGGTTTAGAAAACCCCAACTGGTAACCTTATTTTGATTACATATTTGTGTTGCATTGAAAGGGCAACACATTTTTTAAGTCCACAAAGGTCAGTTGAATCATTATGGGAAGTACTACTGATCTTGTGCCAGTGAGAAAGAGAGTGAGAGCTTCAGAGGAGCCATAGAGGAAACTGACATGAATTGACTGGACTGGAGATCAGACAATAATAACATCTGAGAGAATAACCCGTGATGATGTCTTCAGGGTTTACCTCGGCTTAGATTCACGGACTAACCATTTATAACAAAAGCCTGTGTACAGACTAGGGCTGTGGACCGGAAATACAGGGGTCAAAGAAAAGATAGGCTATTGGTTGCATTATGGGAAATAATGTGGGATCTAGCTAGGGATGCACCAAAAGCGATACCAGGAAATATTTTAGGATAAGCGACAATTGTCAAGCGGAGGGGTGAAAAGTCAAACTGTAATGGTATTATTAAGTACTCATATCAGTACTCGGTATCGGCAAGTACTCACATGTAAGGACTTGTACTTGTTGTTGGTCTAAAACATAGTGGTATTGCTGTATCCCTAGATCAAGCATATGTAGCTTACTGTTAACCCTTGTGTGGTGTTCCTATCTTTGTTACTCAGCCAGTGTCCGTGGGTCTGGTGGACCTGCTGCCTTGTTTTGATGTTAAAATACTCAACAGATGTTTACTTCATCTCAATTACAAGCAATATAAACAGCATATGGTTCATATTTGCCCTTTTACATTTGTTAGATCACATTAATGCTTAATTCATTAATTAGTGCTACTCGTTGTTCTGCCCGCTGACCGGCTGGTCCTGTGGCTCGTCTTTTTGTTGCACCTAGCTGATGCTCAATCTCATCCTCTTCTTCAAAGTCACTGTCAGACTCAGAATTCTCAGAAATGTGATCCTCACATTCTGAATACTCTTCCTCGTCCTCATCATCAAATGGTTCTGTCTCTTCCAGAATCATTTGCAAGCCCCTCTGAGCAGAGAATCCCGACCACCCTGTATGTAATGTAAATGTGTAGGGGGGGGGGGGTGTACAGTGGGTGGTCATTGAAAATGTCTTCTGATATATGTTCTTCACAGAAAATGAGCCAAGGCCATTGAGTGTGAGTTTGACAAAATAATTTGTCATATCATTTTTCTTTAACTAAATAATGGAAACGGGTCCCACTGACCCGAACACCATAGAAGGGTTAAGTAGGAACAAAATATCTCAACCTCTGTTGCTTCCATTTTGACCCCTCTTCTTTTAAATCTGTCTCTCACAGTTCCCTACATTTTGAAGCAATGTAAGTACCCCTTTTAGTATTGCTCCTCTAAAGTACTTACCAGGTGGACCTCATGTTTCAAGTTACAGATCACCATCAACCCTTTACAGGCACCTCATTTACGCACATATAGCTGATGGGAAAATACAACACACTGAACGTGCTGTTATGTCACATTTCACTCAGTCTGTGAAAAACATACACCACACTGGGTCCAGCACATGCTAGTCCACTAATGGTTGTTCACTCCTAAAGTACCTTACTGTTTAGGTCTTCTCCAGTCAGTAAAGGGTCCTGATACGTATGCCCCCCCCAAACATTTCCATCACACTACAACCCCTAACCCCAGCCAGCATGCTCGTATCCCCAGACTGGAGTCCAATCATATCATCAAACCACCGTGCAGGGGAGGGAAAGTAAGACGTGATGATGGAAACATCTGAAACCGTTACAGCCCAGTGAGGGGGGGGGGGGGGGGGGGGGGGGGGCTTCAGGACAGAGCTTCAGGACAGCTTACCTGTGATCCTCAGTACTGTTTGTACTACTGACCAGGTGAGTGCAAGCAATGGATAAAGATGGCAGAGTGGGATGACTTTTGGAAAAGCTCAGAAGCAAGATGATAAGCCAGTGAGTGAGGGAGGCCAACAGCTGATGGAGTTTCTTTGTAACCCCCAGCACACTCATCAATTCACATCATTTTTCTAAATGTTTTCCCCATCCTGACAAATCGACGCAAGGACATGTATCTCCTCCCATCACTCTCACACACACACACACACACACACACACACACACACACACACACACAC
>CALSBZ010004409.1:113827-125817 GCA_943591055.1 Gobionotothen gibberifrons
AGATAGATAGATAGATAGATAGATAGATAGATAGATAGATAGATAGAGAGAGAGAGAGAGAGAGAGAGAGAGAGAGAGAGAGAGAGATAGAGAGAGATAGTTATAGATAGATAGAGAGAGACACACACACTTTTAGCGATATCTTATACTTCATGCTATCCACACACAATATATCGAAAGCTGAGAGTCCACAGATTCTATTGGCATAAGTTTCATCACTGTGCGATCAAAACTCACTGTTAACCCAGTGTTCTAGTATCATAAATAAAAGAACATTCTACCTTGAAAATCGATGCATTCTAATAGCGGGTACATTTGACCCGTTGGTGGTTTTAGGTATACAGCGACCCCTGGTGGTTCTAGTGTTAAAAGAAGGTGGCTAGAACAATCATTGTCATCACTTTGTTAGAAAAAGTGATGGGGACTCTTTTGTCAGATTTTTAAAAACAATACCCCCCCCCAAACATTACATAGGCCTACAGTATATACATATATATATATATACATACAATATACATACATATGCTAAAACCTTTTTGACAAAGTGCAGTAAGTATGCTACGCTGCTGCAAAGCATTTCTAACAAATTATCGTAATGCAAAGTGGTGGGGACAAAATTGGCCATTTCAAAAAGTGGTGGGGAGATTGTCCCCAGCGTCCCGTCCCCCCCCACACTTTAAATGAGGCCTATGAGTACAATGCTATATGACTGAAATTATGTTTAATCCTTGAAATCCTAGTGTATTTGATTGATCAGCTTTAAGCATAAATCCAACGATATCAGCACATCATATCGGTCAGACATACTCTCCTCCCCGTTCCCTGTTTTCTATTCATACAGTCTGAGGTCTCAGTGGAGTCTGAGCCTGCAGCAGTACCAGACTCCAGGTATTTTCCCTGAGCACCCCCCCCCCCTCTCCATACTCTATTTATCCTCCCCACCTGGCAGCCTGCCAGACAGCGCTGTGCCATCGCCCTTTAGCCAGACGCTCACTGTTCTATTTTCCTCCCTCCATCTTAGTATGTGCCTCTCTTTTTCCCTCTCTCACTCCTCTCTGTACCATCCATCTTCTATTCTGCTGCTCCTCTCTTCCCTCCATGCGCTCTAAAGGAACAGCAGCTCCTGAGAGGCCTATCAAAATAGAAGCTGCTGAAAAGCATAACATGATGGACACTTGAATGCACAGCTCAGGTAACCTGAGAGAAACTGCAGACAGATGGAAGATGGGAGGGAGAAAAGGTTTTCCATTGAAGGACGATAGTAGAGTGGAATGATTTTCATGCAGCAGGGACTACCCATAACCAAAGAGACAAAGAGATAACTTTCAAGAAAGCACATTTTCTGTAGATGTCTTTGCCTCTCCAAAACTAACAGACCCACTGATGAGAACCAATGAATTAAGCAGTTTCCCATTTCAGTGTTTCTGCGCTGTGGTTGACAGACAATAGGCGTCCTGCCAATGTATGCTTAGCTTGTTTCTCTGTAACGTAAGATCCCACTGTGCAGGAGGATTAAACTGTCAGCTGAGTTATCCTAAGAGGTCTTCTCATCTCCAAACCAAACAGACTTAGTATGTTAAACCAGTGAAACACTGTATAGGGAGTTTTACGCAAAAAATCGGGCTACGAGCTAAAGGCTAGCATTAGCTTAGCCTGTGACTCTGATTACTTAAGATCCAGCCGTCTAATAACTAAAGTTTAAAAATATATATAGTTAAATACACCAACATCTTAACAGTGCTTGGTGAAAAAGTTACTTAAAACTTCAAATGTATGACAGCTTCTGGCACACAACCACAACACTGACTCATGCCCACAGGGGATATGACACCAGATGAAACGCACCATTCCTTTGAATAAAGTTACAGGTTTCTCTGGGTTTGAAAAGTACCCGACTCAGAAAGATATACAAATTAGGGCTAGTCATTGTTAGACATTTTAATGTGATTAGATTGCATATTTAACCTCTTACTGGCACCCTACTGACACAACTACCATTGAATTAGTCAAGCACAGCATTGTGCATCCTGTATCATATCATAGGGGTCTCAATGAGGCCCTGGAAGATGGATGGACAACATGACACGTTGAGCAGGGCAGTCCTGAGTGTCTTCAGTTATCTGTGTCCCTCACACAGTCAGACCAGATGCTGAGGTTCAGGTAGAGTATTAAAGCCCACACTACCCCAGGAGAGCGATGGTTCTGATCCCTGCATGCACCTAGACAGGCACACCATGCCAAGTGAATACAGTGATGCCAGCAGGCTTCCCTAATGCAGACTTCATTTACCCATCTTTCCCACAATTCACATGGCTTGGCCACATCCCATCTGCACTGGCTGCTCCATTTAACCAAAAGGCAGCCAGGATAGAGGTTCTCTGGGAAGCAGCCATATGGCCTGCTGCCTGCTGCTGTGTAGTATGTGCACTCTTTATACCGCGCTTTGATTAATAAAGGTTTCTAAAGGCTCAGATGTATTCTCTAACAGATGTCTTACTCCATGTATTGGTGGATTCAGTATGTTTTCTGGTCAGAATAGAGCAGCCTCTGAGACGGCATCAACAGAAAACCTTATGTAACACAGCTCATCTGATGGAATGACCCTGAACTGGATTAAATCATAGCAACATGTCGTGCACACACAATACTTATTTAGCCACAAACTGAATAAAACAGTTTGCTCTCTGACTTTTTATATCAAGGAGATATATGGAGATCATTTTCTAGAGGTCTCGGCTGGGGCAAGATGTGGAGCTTTGTTATGATTGTTCTTAATGTACTTCACCCGCAAACCTCAGAATACATAGGTATTTCCTGTCTGCTAAAACCTATTGGATGGTTATATGTAATGTTTGATAGTGATGAAGTATGCTAAATATTAAATGAAAGGATGCTTAAAGACTCCATCTGTAACTCAATTTGTAATGTTCTGTGTGAACACATATTCCTCACACACTCAGTGAGTGTCTCTGAGAGCATGAAGGAAACATGTCTTGTGTGATACAACACTGACATCTGCTGGTCAGAGATCTGAAGTGCAGCATTATTTAATCAAAGAACTTCCAGCAGGAGCCCAGGGTTTTCAGAAAGAAGCTTAACGAAAAATGATTAAAGGATTATGGCTTCTTATATGTTAGTTTCCATGCTTTCCATCAAAGAGTACTGACCTCAAATTCAGATGTTTACTCAAAATAAGCCCAGTTGGTGTTCTGCATCCTCCTGCACGATTTATCACTTGTTATCTGTTGTGTTTTGTATATTAATATATATATATATATATATATATATATATATATATATATATAATACATTTTTAAAAATCCAGATTGACCCATTTTTGAATTATAGCTGAAGCTAATTTGAATTCCTTTGTATACTGCAGGGTAGCTTGTGGATTTCACTCCAGACTAAGGTCTTATTCAGGTGTCGATTATATTTCACATCATTAATCAAATCTTTAAAGTAACTAAAGGTATACGATAAATGAGTTACCTGAATTGTAGTGGGGTAGATGACGTACAAAAAGTTGAAATACACAAGTCCCTTAAAAGTGTACAGTACTTGAGTAAATGTACTTAGTTACTTTACACCACCGAGCCTTCTTGTATTGACATAAATCCACAGCAGCACACAGAATGTCTTGAGTGTCATCATGTGAACACATGGCTCCACTAAAGGTCTCAGACAGAGTGCTTATCAGATCCTCTAACAGGGTCTGAAACCCCCTTTGTGTCAATTTGATAAACCTTCCTCAACAGACATGAAGACAATCAGGA
The DNA here is from genome assembly GCA_943591055.1 of Gobionotothen gibberifrons. Lineage (NCBI taxonomy): Eukaryota > Metazoa > Chordata > Actinopteri > Perciformes > Nototheniidae > Gobionotothen > Gobionotothen gibberifrons. The sequence continues at coordinate 117,604 of CALSBZ010004409.1, forward strand.
CCCTTTTTGCAGTAATTAGTGAGGGTGGCAATGTGAGAGTTTAAGTTCTCTTTCCAGACCTTTTTTATATTGTTGACATAACTCCCTACTTAACATGATCCCTTCAGGACTACGAAGGGCAACATTAACATTGTTGGAAAGTGATGGGGGGGAACAGGCATAAACACTGTTGCCTTTGAAAGAAATCAGACATCATAGAACTTCCCAAGCAGACTTTGCCTATGCATAGCCAAACAGCTCATTTAGAGAGCCTAGTATATTTGTGAGTGTGTGTCCACGGTGTTGTCTCACACACACGTCTCTCTGCTTCCCCCCCCTCTCGTCCATCAAAGGAAGTCGGTCAAAGCGCTGACACCTGACGCCCTGGGGTCAGGTTTCAGAACATATAAACATCATGTGGCATGTTGTTGGGTTTGTTGCAGTGTTCATCTTTCTTCATAACCTACCAGATCCGTTTCAGTACAGAACACCACCATAAACACTGCTGACAGATGGCAAAGCTCTCTGGAGCCCACCAGAGAGGGCCACCAGGTCACGGTAACATGGAAGAGGTTCTGACCAACCCGACATCTTTAATTCATAGTGGAAATAAATAACATATTCCATTCAGAAGCAGGGCATGCTCTGCTAGATCTAGATCTGCAAGTCCCAGGGCACCTGTCTCCCCACCATTTCTTTACTATGCTTTGAAATATACATAGTGAAAAGCAAAGGGAATGTTTGCATCATCCTCCATATTTCTGTCATCAGAAAGAAGATATCGACATGTTAGCTGTGTCCTCCTCATTCAGGAACTGGATCCTCAGTCATGAAGAGCGAAGTTTCCTCCCCAAATAGGACAGTCTACCTGACAGATACTCTAATGGTGCATTCAGGTACTTCTTGTCAACTTATTATGTGCAAAAGCACAAGAAAGTAAACACAGGTAAACAACAGGTATCTGTGGGGCAGCAACAGCGCCTGTTCAATGGACAACGTCGAAAATATGCTCGACGACAGACTATGAGCTTATCCGTACTCATTTACCCTCGCATACATATGGAACAAGGAATAAGGATTTATAATGATGTAACAGCTTAGTGTGCCTGCAGAGGTCCTCAAGTGAGGAATGAGATTGATGACACTATAAAAATATCTACATCTTTGTCTATCTTTAAAAAGCCCTTAAATGTCAACGTCAGAGATTGAATACACTGAATGTAAATATGTTGCGTTTTGATTGTGTGCGCCCTGTTCTCAAGCTTCCTAGCTTATTGGGCTGTCCCATTTCACATGCCTCTATCATGTCTCATGACTGTACCTGTATTTGAACTTGTGAATAAATGAAAATGAAAGAATAGTGTGACCTATGATCCCACAAAAATGTCGCTGACAATGGCAGAGGTGCATGTGCACGTGTTAGTCGGTGAACACTGTGTAAAACACTCTGATCTGAGATCAACATGTAACACCCATTCAGGTTTGATTCAAAATGATGTTTTACCACGACTTGAAAACATTGTGTGTTAGCGTAAGAGTTATGTTTATTTATTTAGATTTAGCAACCTAGAATATTTTTTGATGGTCATCGTTTCTTATTTACATGATGCGTGTCTCTTTTAGAAAATATATTCTTTATGTCGTCCTTTTTATTTTTCATCATACAGTATTCATTATTTCACCAATAAAGGTATCATTAAAAAAACACTAACACATAGTTGCTTCTGTCCCCGGGCCTCTTTCTGTGTGGGTCTGTCAGACCCTCCCTTTATGACATTCTTTATATTTTTGAATGAAAAGTGCTACATTGAAAGATAAAACTAAATATTTGCATTTCTAAGCTCAATTAAATAATGTCACTGTATAAACTTTTATATTCTAGATACATGATTCAACATTAATTATTGAACATTTTGAAATGATGAAGTTTGAAAGCGGACTTCTCATAGCTGTCATTGGTCAGCAGGCACACTCACCATGCATAGCTCCTTATTTAGAATGAATGCAAAGTACTTTATATGGTGAACAATAACTGAGTTATGACTATGAGTGAATTGTTTTTTTAAAGCACCATCCATTTGTCAAAATGTCTCAAATGTCCCACCTTTTCTCTACAGGCTTTATGTTTGAAACTCTTTCCCATTAACTCACACCCCCTTCCTCTCTCCATGGCTGGCTGCATGCATTAGGCTCTGATTACACCGGTCAATATGCAAACCTTTCTATGAAGTTACACAGTCCCAGCAAAGCACTACAGGCCAGCCTATATACAGTAAGAACACTATAGGAATATCAGAGTCCTATAATGGGGCAAGTGTGCTAGGTCATAGGAAGTCACAGTTCAACACCACAGACAGAATCTTACTTTATCAACCCATTCACGACAAGCAAGACATTAAGAATGTTTAAGCTCTTCATAAATGTTATGTATTATTATTAAATCTCCAAAAATGTATTGTGATTTGTTATAGCAATTTAAGTTGTGGAACTAAATATAATTAAAAACATTGCTTAAAATGACATTACAAATGACATGGGGAAGCAAATGTACTCCAGTAATGATTAAAGCTCCTCGGCTGTTCTACAGTATTAGGCTACTTGTACATTTATATTTCAGTGCTACTTTCTAACTCTACTCCACTACACGGGAGTACTCCTTACTCTAATACATGTGTGTGGCAGCTAGTGACATATGGGACTGCATTAGTGGTTTTACTTTTAAATGTGACAAAAACAAAATGACACATGATGATCATCATACTAGAATTACTAACTACCCACCTGGACAAAAGCAGCTAAATGTAGCTCCACCTCAACATCCAGAAAAGTCCTCTTATGTTAACCAATCAGAAACCAGAATCCGATATACAGTGTACATTCGATACATCTTGAGTAACTTAATTAACTGATTAAACTTCTGGACTACTTAACTAAGTAAATAACTGACTTGTACTTGTAATTGAGTAGTATTATAGAGTGGCATTGGAACCTTTGGATCCATAGCCTAATGACAAAGACAGATATATAACTCAATGTTTTCCAGGAGATAAATCCAATGCATGAAACAGTATACACACTGCTCAATAATAATGCACACTAAAAAACTAAAACATGGTATTAATCAATGAAAACAGTAGGTTAGAAGAGAGGGAACCCCATTGTAACATCCTTCAGGTCACCATGAGCTCAGTCATGACTGGAACACACTGCTGACATGCAATATTACCAATAACTATAGGAGATGTAATCATGCTTATAAACATGCTACTGAGTGCAGACAGGCTGTGTGGGAATATTATAGAAATAATATATAACTGGTATTGAGATAAATGCCATAAAGTACAACAAGGTCACATGTGATGTTCTGTAGCAGAGCAACGCAGACTTATTATAATACTGCAGGAACAGACTTTGGGTCTATTCTGTTAGAGGACACCGTAAAATGGACTCTGAGTGTTTAGTCGAGCAGTCTCCCTCACATTGAGAAGAGCTCTGATCCACTTCTGGTCCACTTCCAGCTCCGAGGCAGACTGACTCACCCAGCCCGGGGCCTAACCCAACAACCAGACAACTTACAGCCCTTTAAATGTCCCCGTCCGCCCGTCCTCTCAATGACACTTCCCCTCAGACAGCCCACTCCCAGCCGGGCCTCTGCAGGTGCAGACGGCAGGCCGGCCCGCTCACTGCCCCACACTTTGGTACCTTTATTTGCGATTTGCGCAGAGCAGCAAAAAATCCCACGAAACCGCAGCATCATCCAGAAGATGCGCAGAGAGAGGCGGGGGCCCGCGTGCACCGGTTAGTGGGAAAACACTGCATTGAGACTGGACTATACATCGTTCCGACCCTCCTAGACGGGACCGGAGCAGCATGTCATGTTTAACACCCTCTGTTTTCATCACCACCCGGGTCTAGCCCCGCCGGAACCGGGACACCACCCGATGCGTCAGAGTGCTGGGACTACAGCAGAAAGTAGTTCCGTTTACCTGAGCCGCTCCACTCCTCTGGTGCTGCCGGCTCCGTCACCTCCGCAGCGGCATCAGAACTGTCCCCTCCTCCTCGGTGCTGTCGGTACCGGAGGTCTGACTCCGTGTTCCCGTCACTGCGGTGCAGGTCTCTCCTCTCCCCTCTCTGGTGGACTCTGTGCACTCCCCCCTCCTCCAGCTGCTCTCGCGCTGCTCCGCAGGTGCCAATCCCCGGTTGTGTCGGCGCGTGCACACGCTGCACACGTAACCAGGGGAGCTGGAGAATATATAATAATATCCAATAACACTTTGATCATAAAACTAAAGTTTAACATTATATTTGTACCATTTCTGATGCAAATAGACTTAGTAGGCTACCAAATCACAGTTGCAGAGGTGGATAAATATTCAGATTCAGTAAAAGCATTAATACACTGTAAAAATCATGCATTGAGAATAAGTCAAACTATTTAGGTAAAATCCGAAAATGTACTCAAAGTATTGGGAGTAAAAGTACTCGTTTCGTTCTAAAATATTAAGAAGAAATACAAAATATGTAAATGGTGAAGCAGCAAATCTTCACATTTGAGAAGCTGGAACTATGAAATGCTTTGCATAAAGAAATGCTGCCAATTAATTGTGTGTCAACCCACCATTGTTTTAGGCAATTTAATAATGGATACATTGACCTACCTCAAAACATCCTATTTTAAAAGTTATTCATAATGTTTGGAAAATAAACTTTCATGTGTACAGCGTTACAAAATGTATTGAACATGTACAAACTATTTACATTAAAAAAAATGTACATACATAACTTGACAGGGATTAATTTATATAAAGTAGAGGTCGTTTCCATACACCTATATTGTGACCTGGCTCTGTCTGTTGTAACTGCAGCCTTTAGCATGGATTGGGTTGGCTCCCACTTAAAGCATGGCTCCAAGTCTGCCATCTTTATCGTCATGAGAGACGACAGTGTCCCCTCCAGGGCCAGGCTGTTCCTTGTTTTTGTTTTGTTTAGTCCCACCACAGAAAACACTCGCTCTGCGTCAGCATTTGAGTGTGGCAGGACTAACACAAGTTTGGCAACAGTGGAAAGTCTATCAAACCGGCCCAAACCTGTCACCTGTAAAACATGAACAACAGAGTTAAGTTGCACAATGAATACACACACTGGAAATTAGTCTACGTTGTGGAATGAGACACACTTAAAAATCTGTGCTGAAACGTCTCATTAAATCAGATGTTGATTTAAAAGAACATATTGAAAACATGCTTTACATTTCAAACTGGCACGTTGATTAGAGGAAATTGCTCTGATAAATGTGTAGCCTAGCCTAGAGTGGTGCAGTGATGACGTATTTTTGTAGGTCGACTCGGAAGTAAGCTGCAAGGGTTCCCTCGACAAAAAAGCAACGGGATTTCTCCATAGGATTTTGGAATATTGTAAAAAATAAGATCTGTGGGAAACAAACCTGTTTGATAAATGCACGTTTTGTTCAGCCGGATAATATCCACATGTCTACCCTACTTTTATAATTTTCTAATCATAAATCTAATCGCCAGAAGCAAAATGCTAACGTTATGCTATAAACAAACTACAGCTGAGTACAGCAGGGTCGCTGTTTCAACGTCACGCCAATTTAAGATCAATATTCAAAAATACAGATTAAAAATGGTATAAGTTGAAGCGTTTGTTTGAACAGTTTGCAGGAGGCAGGTACTTGCTTTCAAGCAGAACAGGGCAAAACAAACTTAGCGGGAGTGTTGACGTGTTCGACGTAATGACGTACAACGTCCTCGACAACTTCTGTAGTCCTATTCAGGCACTTGTTAATATCCATCGTTTTTCAGACACGCCAACTCATCAGTGGGGTTACTGCTGATGTATTTAATGTCGTAGAACAAAACGTGATCCGTCTCTAAAATTTGTGTCAACCACAGACCTTATTTCGAGCTATTTTCCAAAAAGTAGTTTTAAAAAACAGCCGCTTTCACACCAAGTACTTTGCCGTACTAATGGCGCGTTTCCACTACAGCGCGGAGCTCGCTTTAAGCGTGCCGAGCCGTGCGGGGCCCGTTTTTGGTTGCGTTTCCACTTGGCCTAGTACCGGCTAGCGAGTCCTAATTCACAGTTTTTCTGGCCCCATAAAATTGTGGTTCTAGGGCCAGGAACAACCAGGCTGAGTCGGGCTGAGTATGCTAAACTAGAGAGAGAATCGCTGGCAAGGGGGCTACAACTACAAAAAGATGAACATATTTGACCATGATTTGATTGTAATACACGTTTCAAAATGATGCCGAAGTAACAACATACTGATACCGGTTAGTACAAACCATGAATTAATGCTGCAGACAGACGGCAGGCGAAAAACCTTTTAGAATGCGTGTTTTCTGAATGGAGATTGGCTAAGCTAACGTTGTAAATGCTCCGACCGTCCACACTCACAACAACAGCCTATACAGACAAATAAAGCAGCGACTGTATTCGCCATGACACAGACAGTCTGTGGTTTGTACTTGTTTAACTTTTGTCTAGTTTCTGAACAGATATGACAACCCAGTCTCACGGCATTTCGTGTTATAGTCACGACATTTAATCTATTGATTCGTGTTCACCAACACGATTATCCCCTTTTTTTCGTGTCACACAGGACGACTTTAAAAGCAATGTATTTCTACTGGTAATGTGTTTCGTGCCTGCAACACGTCTTTTTCTCCGGTCGGGTCGTGGAAGACCGGAAGCTGTGTGGTTCATAAAAACATGTTCTTACTCAATATCAAGCCACAATTATTGCTTTTATTTAAAATCGTATAATTTCGGACTTCTGTTGCCGTCTGTGAGGAAAATAAATGGGGCTCAGAGCCTCAGGATACTGAAATCTGTATTTTTTAAATCTTTTTTTCCTTCTAATTTGTTATTCTTTTCAAAATAACACACTGTTATTTACTCACCCATAACACACAATTATCCTTGTTTTTATTTATTGGTTTATTTCCATAATCTCTGGGTTTCTTGCCGTCCGTCAGGAAATGAATTTCAAAATAAAGATTTCCGGAAACAGACCTAGGCCTGTAAGGGACATTTCGAGCATTTTCGAGTTTAGGATGCTGAACACACTACACTACCCATAATCCCCAGCTATCGTTTAGGACTACAGTCCCCGTGATTAATCTTCAACCTCTGTGATTGGATGTTGGAGTGGCAGTGCGCCAAGGTTACGCCGAGCGTTAAACAGCTGTTTGAAATGGAATGTAATTTTCTCCCGGAAGTGACGTAGGTGTTACTCTCATCTATAATCGTGTTGGTGACCACGAATCAATAGATTAAATGTCGTGACTATAACACGAAATGCCGTGAGACTGGGTTGGATATGAGGAGCTGTGAGCTCTGAGGGCTAACAGCTAACAGCTGTGTTGTTTTTCTGGGGCTCTCATTGAAGATGACGTCATGGCTGCGCCTACACTGCGTTACTATAGTTACTGCCCCAGCTACTAAACTGTAATGGAAATGCGCCATTAAAGTGAGCCAGTCCTAACGAGGCCGAGCGAGGCCGTGTAGTGGAAATGCGCCATTAGTTAGTTCCCACTCCAGTACTTATATAACTACCTATATACTATAGTCCCGCCGAACTCTTTAGTCCGGTAACTCTCCTAGTAAATTGCGTTCTCTCCGGAATAACCCCTGCGTCGCGTAACGGCTGCGCCGCGGTTTTGGTCCGGCGTCATACCCTACCGGGCGCGTTTCAGAAGCATTTCAGAAGCGGAGCGTCTTGCCTGCCGGCTCGCAGTTTTTGTTGATTTGGGCATATTTCCTGGACAGGCTACTTTGTACAGACAAAGTTAATAATAATTATAATATCCCAGTTATAAACTACATGAATCAAAGATGTGTTGCTGTATATTAGTGGTGAAGAAATGCATTCATCATCATAATTATTCTATATATATCATTTACACAGTGCCTGTAAACCGGAGGAGAACGCTGGTATTTCTCCTCCTACTTGAAAGACTACGGAGGGATAGGGTCTGCAAAATTTGTTTGTGTGTGTGTATATATATATATATATATATGCTATATATGCTCTGAACGTTCCGGCAGGCAGGAAGGTTTATGGCTGCGTCGCGTCGAAAAATAGACTTCAATCCTATTTCGAGCGGAGCCCAGCGGCAAGACCAAGACGCAAGGTGATGATGAATGTATTTTTTTACCACTTTACAGCAACACATCTTTGATTCATGTCGTTTATAACTGGGATATTACAAT
>CALSBZ010004409.1:125827-135839 GCA_943591055.1 Gobionotothen gibberifrons
GCCGGCAGGCAAGACGCTCCGCTTCTGAAATGCTTCTGAAACGCGCCCGGTAGGGTATGACGCCGGAGGAGGCCGGACCAAAACCGTGGCGCAGCCATTACGCGACGCAGACGGACCCGGTGGAATCTAGGGGTAAGTCCCTGAGGGAGGATTAGACAAATTAAGCCGCTGACGTCACTTCTTCTTCTTCTGCTTTAGGTTTACTGGCAGGCCGCAAACAACTTCACGGCGTATTCTGGGTGTTTCTCAATGTCAAGGACGCTTGCTTGGTGGCACATCTTCCAAGTCTCTGGCCGTTTCTCAATCTCGAGGATGCTGGCTTGGTAGTCGCGTACTTCCAAGTCACTTCCTTCAGAAACGAAGCAAGTATGCTTCCAAGCCACGGCTTCGGAAAACGAAGAAGAATGGAACAGGCTAACAAGTGTGCCACTCTCTCTAACGGTTTCAACATAAACTGTACCGAAAGTAAATACCTCACGATGTCTATCTAATTATGAACTTGCTTTACTTTCACGGAACACATTGTTGGTGATAACAAATGTAATAAAGTAACATATTTACCAACACATGTTCTACGCCACTACATACTTACATTTAAATGTGTGCTGCGTCGGTTCAGCCATTCTCCGCAAGGGTTTTTGAAATTGGTCCGTGCGCAAAGCATTGTGGGGATTTTAAGGACGCGAAGTCTACCCATGTGCAGCCTCGAAATTTCCCCCAAACCAAGGACGCGGCCTCGGTGGAATTCCAAGTATGCTGGACATTGGAACGGTCCTGCTGCGCCACTTGATGACGTAGCATCCTTGAAATATTGGCTTGGAAGCCAATATCCTCGCGATTGAGAAACGGCCACTTGCTTCAGAAGCGAGGCAAGAATCCTTCCTAGCCTCGGAAAATGAAGAATTGTGGAACAGGCTAACAGGTGTGCAGGTGTGCGTCATATGCGAGGCCCCGCCTTAAATGGAACGCGATTTCCGCCAAAGATTTGGAAATTGGTCCGTGCGCAAAGCATTGTGGGGATTTTTAAGACCGCGGAGTCTACACATTTGCAGGCTCAAAATGTCTTGCTACGAAGTACGCCGGCGTCGGTAGAATTCCAAGTATGCTGGACATTGGAACAGGCCTTCGGCAGCACTCTATGATGTAGTATGCTTGAAATAGTGGCTCTGGAGCAGCCTTCCTCGACATTGAGAAACACCCACTGCCACCCGAAGTCACACTTCTCTTTTTCTCTTTTTCTCAGACAGGTGGCAGTAATGCAACATTAAGCTGGATGCCAACCGCCGTAAAACTTGAAAATGAAGAAAAGAAGAAGAAGTGGCAGGTCAGTTTCTTCAGTTATGACCTGTTTAGTTGCTGTGTTATTTGTTAGAGTTATTTTCTGTTGACCTCTTTTATTGGCCTAGTTATTACACATTTTTGTGTAAAAAAAACAATAGTTTCTCTAACAACTCCTGTGTGGCCTTACCGCTTGGTCCCTGGTGCTCGAAGACTGACAGATGGAGGATCGATATTCTTTTAGGTCCGGACACATCACTTAGTACAATCTCTATAAGATTGAGAAATAGATCTTTTTGAAAAAAAACATTGAAATAGAAGCATGATTTAAGCTTTTAAAATGTGTGTGCCAAAGTTGTAAATTCTTACATGATAGTTACTCAACTAATTTCTTTCATGAATTAATTTCTTTATTTACAGGTCATATTCCATTATCACTTTTATTATATTTATCAAAGTTAGAGGTTTCCCTATAGCATAGCCTCTGTGGTGGGGCAACAGAGCCATGGTTAATGCTGTTAGTTACATGAAAGTGTTACAGTGTCTGAGGGTCTGTCAGGGAGGGCTCTCCACCTCATCGCTCTCACATGTGCAGTTGTATCAAAGATGTTCAACTTAAAAGTATAATTCACATGGTGGGTGCTCTCATTTCCCTTACTCACCGATATCAACCCTGCCTCTGCTCGTGTTTCCTTCCTTGTCTGATTCGTGAACACTGCACCATGTCTGCGCAGCTCAGATATGAACCGGCAGGTTCTGATCATTGTTGTCAAAATGTTCAACAACAAAGTCCTTGGTTTTGGTTTTTCACACTTTGATTATTTTGTGCATTGTATGGCACCATGAGGTTGTTGTGGAGCACGTTCTGTCCCCCCTGGTCTGGTACTGGTTGTTGTCGTACTTAATAGATTTATTAGCTATTTCATTATTTTCAACATTATATTTTTGACGATTATAGTATAGGGTTTGTTGATATTTTGTCATTTCAGGATTACCATTTCATGTTGCCTACCGCTACCAAGGACATTACATTTCAGCTGGACATTGCTTTTGTTTTTTTCGCACTGGACCTTTTCCCATTCCTTGAAGAGCACCTGATTGTTGACTTGAACATCACTAAGACAGAGTTTAAATACTGACCAGTGCAGTGGATTGGAGATCTTAATACCACACTTTATTATCAGACAGGACACACAGTCACACAATTATTGAACACTGTTGGAACATTTTAAAGTTGTTCAAACCATAGGCATCATTTATTCTAGGGACACTGGGGACATGTCCCCACCACTTTAGGAGTGGCCAATGTTGTCCCCACCACTGTGCGGATCATTTGTTAGAAATGTTCTGAAAATAGTTCTCAAAAAGAATTGTACTCTTTGAGAAAGCTTTATTTGCACAAGAGAACATGTACAATCTGGAGGACTGTTCTCACTTTCTGGGTGTGTTTCTGGGAACCCAAGTGGTGCAGTTTGGACCTGCGACACGTTTAATATCAGTAATAATTGTATAGAGAATATTAAAGCAATCGTTGCTCCTCTTTGCAGCAGCCTAGTTACTGCCCTAGTTGTAAAAGAAAGTATTGTAATCATAAGGGTGTATGTATATGTAAGTATTGTCTGCGGGGGTTTAATGCATCTTCATCTTAAAAAAGTGTCCCCACCACTTTTTCTAACAAAGTGACGCTCATGGCTAAAACAATTTTACACTGTTGGAACATCTTAAAGTTTACAGAAGTCTGGTCCTTTCTCTGTATTGAGTCTTTGTTTACTTTGAGTGAGGGGCCCGGCTCCAGCCGGCCCTCTCCCTAGTGTGCAGCCTGAAGTGTGTGTTGAGGTGCGCCGACTGGTTGAAGCACTTCCCGCAGACATGGCAGCGGAAGGGCTTCTCCCCGGTGTGGATGCGGTGGTGCCTCTTCAGCATGCTGACCGTGGTGAAGCTCTTGCGGCACACTGCGCAGCTGTACGGCTTCTCCTTGGTGTGCCAACGCATGTGGACCTCCAGCTGGCAGGCGAAGCTGAAGCCCTTCCCGCACTCTTTACAGCTGTGCCACCTCTGGAGGCTCTGGCTGGAGAGAGAGGAGCGGGGCGGGGGCGGCTTCAGGGATCTGACATTCTTGATCTGCATTATGTGCATGCTCTGTTTTCCATTGGAGCGGAGTAACCCTCTCCCCTGCTGCTCTGCTCTCTCAGTCCGGTGACTCTTTGCTGCAGAAAGGCTCTGAGCCACCCTGAGGTGGACAGTCCTGGGGGGGGTTAAGCTGTTGGCTGGCTGCTGTGTCCTGCTGTCCTCTTTCTCCCTCTCTGCCTTAATTTCCTGGGATGTTAGTGGAGGTGGGGAGACACTTTGTCTGCTACACACACTTTGGGTTGCTGGAGGATGTGTCCTCTGGAGAGGCTCCTCCTGACTACAGTTCCCTCCCTCAGAGTCGCTTACTTCTTGTGAACAACAATCCGTCTGAAAGTTTCCCAGGTTTGGTTCTTCTTTGATTTGTGGCAGAGGCTCCACACTGCTAATCCACTCAGACTCACAGGGCTGCTCATCGTCTGGGGGCTGCGCCGAGTGAGGTTCTGAAAGATTACAAAAATCACAGTCATGCTAGGGCATTTGCATAAACATACTGCGGTGCTGTGACTTTTGAAGGGTTGCCCTGCTGAAGACGAAGTACAAGGTACTCATACTTTATTCAGAATGCTCTAAGTCTAAGATGTACTGATTAGTAGTCAGAAATCTGAATAAGAAACAGGTTTATTTCCAAGTAGGTTTACACAGATGAAGACTTTGCTTTGGCGTATATGGTGCATGCATATGTAAACACAGTCAAAGATCAATTGTAAGAAAAACGACCAAAAAACTATTCAAAATAATAATATTATAACATGAAAAAATAGGGAAATATTTACATGAAATAAAGCTATACCAAAAAACTACGTGCAGTATAATATGATCAAATACTCGGAATGTTTTTATTATATATGTGCAGAATTTGTATGAAAAGTGGAAAGCTGTGCAGATATTAAAAGAGGTCGCTTTGTTTACAAATGTGCATGAAGGGTTGAGCAGGACTGACAGTACTGAACACAAGATATTGTTGCATCGTGTGGACCTATGGAACGCATGTACAGATAATTGTACAAATAATACATATAGATATAACCTCCATCTTTGTTCTGATCAGTTTGTGTGAGTTCTATCGTGGTATAAAAACACACACACACACCTTTTGCTATTGTTGTTTGTTTTCTGCATCAGTTTTATTTATTTTTCAGTATCAGTGTCAATGAAATACAAAGCATAAAATGTAGCTAATGTTTTACAGAGCCTAAGCGCCCCACTGTTAGCTCCAACCACCCGCACCACCTATGAGCGGAGCCCCGCAGAGAACACATCGAGGGAAGCCAAGGAGGTTTGACATGCCGGCTGACAGCGCTTCTCACCGGGCTGCAGGAGGAGCCTCTGCACGGCCACATTCAGGAGCCGCTTCAGCCGCTCGTTCTCTTCCCTGGAGCGCAGCAGCTCGCCCTGGTACTCCGCCACCGTGTTCTGAACGGCACGGAAAATCTCCTCAGCGGCCGCGGTCAGCCTGTCGTTCAGAAACACGTTGAGCAGCTCCAGTTTGGTCATGTTTCTGACTGCTGCTCCACAGGCGGAACGTCCTTCTATTTACATCCGCTCACCCGGAAGTGTAGAGAGGACAAAAAATAAGCATCGCTGTCAGAGGGGAGAGGGAGAGGCTCCCCCCTGCTGGAGACTACACACAGCTGCACACTGTCACACAGAAATTGTGCGAACCTCATACCTGTTTCCATAAGTCCAGACTCATCTCAAGTAAGCTCATTGAACCTGGCTGTTCTTCATATCAGGTCCCTGGCAGGCAAGTCACTTATAATGAATGATTGTATTATCAACCACAGCCTTAACTTTTTTTTAAAGTTTTTAACTGAAACCTGGCTAGATGACAACAACAGCTGTTCTCATTGAAACAGCCCCTCCGAACAGTTTCATGTTTGAGAACTATTGGTGAGAACAGAGCACACATTAAGGAGGTGGAGTTGCCACTTTGTTTAATAATAGTTTTCTTTTTAAGAACATTTCAATGCAATAATTTCCCTCTTTTGAATATCTGGCTGTTCAACCACCAAAGTATTCAGCAACATTTCATGATGATTTTTCTGAATGATTGTCAATCATCTGCATTGATTTTGACTCCATACTCGTCGTAGTCGGTGACTTAAATATTCATACGGACAACCCCATGGACAGTAGTGCTATTGAATTAGCAAATCTCCTGGAAAGCTATGGACTCATCCAGCATGTGAAAGGGCCCACTCATACATTGGGTCACACTCTTGATCTGGTTATAACCAAAGGTCTTAATATTTCAAACATCCTGGTCACAGATGTTGGTCTCTCAGACCACTCCTGGATCTTCTTCCAGATCGACCAGTGTTTTCCTCAAGAGGCAACCACACATAATCACAAAACGACACGTCACAGAGAACACAAGCAAGTTGTTCATAAGGCCTTCTCTTCCACTGCCGAGCCTCATTCAAACTCTGTTGATGAATTGGTTGACAATTACATGTCCAAAACGACACATCTCATTGATGCTCTCGCCCCTGCTACAGTCAAAGCTGTCTCTGGTAAAAAAGCACCATGGAGAAACGCCACACTGGTGAAGCTTCAAAAGAGGGAATGCAGAAAAGCGGAACGCAGATGGCGTAAATCAAATCTCCATGTGCATTTTGAGATTTTGAAAGACTGTCTCCATACTTATGACTTCATACTACGGAATGCAAGACGCTCCTATTTCTCAGAATTAATTACCAAAAACAGCAACAACACTTGTGCCTTGTTTTCAACTGTTGGCAGGCTGACAACCCCCCCCCCCCCCCCCCCAAATCAGTAGCCCCTGGACTCCTTTCTGCTGAATCATGTAACAACTTTGCATCTTTCTTCACCAACAAAATCCAAAATATAAGACTATAGCGATCAGTGCCTCCATTTCAGAAAATGTTTTGATGTCACCCATTCTGACTCCGGACACAAACTCTAACGGCAAGCTACACTTTTATCCTATCAACCAAGATGCTCTGGAGAAGATTGTGTTGGGTTTAAGGCAATTTCCCCAAATCACTGAAAACAGCAGTAATCAAGCCTCTCCTGAAAAAGAACAATTTGGATGCTTCAATCAGGCAGAAGGCCAATTTCAAACCTCCCCTTTTTGGGAATAATCATTGAAAAAGCTGTTTTTCATCAGTTTTTCATCAGCTCAACACCTTCCTTGCACTGAGTAAGGATAGAGGGTGTCGTTTTTTCTAATACTGATATTCTGAATAATCTGTGCTGTTGTATTTGCTGTAAAGTGTCTCTACTGTAGGCTATTTTTATTATATGTACAGCACTTTGGCTCGACTAAAAATCGTTTATAAATGTGCTATATAAATAAAACTTGATTTGATTTGATTTGATTTGAGTAACTGTTATGATACATTCCAATCTGGGTTTTGGTCACATCACAGCACTGAGACAGCTCTTACTAAAGTTCTCAATGACATTTACTTGAACACCGATAATGGCAAAATATCAGTCCTAATATTGCTGGACCTCAGTGATACATTATACATATATACATTATATTATATATATATTATATATTATATATATTATATACATTGATACAGTTGACCAACATTGGAAAACTGGGTTGGACTATCTGACAAAGCCCTTCACTGGTTTGAATCGTATCTGCGGGACAGAGAGTTTTTTATATCCATTGGTCCTTACAAATCTCAAAAAACACCCATGACATGTGACGTTCCCCAAGGTTCAATTCTCGGTCCAGCTCTGTTCAATATTTACATGCTCCCACTTGCTCATATCCTCAAACAATACAAAATATCCTACCATAACTATGACACTCAGATTTATATCACAATAAACCCTGACGACAAAGGACCATTACAATCTCTGAAAAGCTGCATACAGCAAATCAGCACCTGGAGGAATGACAAGTTCCTGCAACTTAATTAGGACAAAACGGAAACAATTGTTTTTGGTGCCAAAAGCCAATATCAGACCTCAATTGGAAAAAATACTGTTGAAAACATCAGACAAGGTCAGAAACCTTGGTGTAGTTATGGACTCTGATTTCAATTTCAAAAAACACATCAAAGGAATCACAACATCAGCTTTTTATCACCTGAAAATGACTGAAAACACTTCTGACCCAACACGACCCAAAACGAGTCCATGCCTTTGTCTTTAGCAGACTTGATTACTGTGGGTTACTTCACAGGGACAACTACAACTCATCCAGAGCGCTGCTGCCAGAGTCCTCACCAATAGGAGCATTGACCACATCATCCCAGTTCTCAAAAATCTGCACTGGCTTCCTATTACACAAAGGATACACTTCCATCTCCTACTTTCAACATACAAAGCACTTAGTGGATTGGGACCAAAATACATGTCAGAGATGCTTCACTGTTACGAGCCAGCCAGAGCTCTCAGATCAACAGGAGCGGGTTTACTCGTCGTCCCCAGAGTCAGAACTCAATGTGACGAGGCAGAACCACAAGCTTGGAACAAACTGCCTAGAGGTCTGCCCCAACGCTGGGTTCTTTTAAATCAAGGTTGAAAACCTTTCTTTTTAATGCAGCCTATCCTGAGATCCTTTAACCGTGCCTCATCTTTGCACTTTTAGTTGCAGCCAGTATTTTATCGCTTTTATGAATCGTCTTTTTTTGTTTGTTTTTTATTGTGTTATTGTTTTTGTTTTTAACACTCACTCACTCCGCGGAGCTCAGACCCCAGAAGACGGAGAAGAATGAGGAAGTGGAAACGGAGGAGCTGAGAGCAGCGGAACAAATCATTATACCGCACTGTGAATGAATTAAAAGTAAATATATAAGTGGTCATGAACACATCTGTCCATCAGACAGAGGGCTGCTGTGCCTCCTGTCATCATTAATGGACGTCTCTTTAAAATGACCGCTCAGAGGAGAGGAGTTCTCATTTCTCTAACCGCCTGCTGCTTCCCCTCCTCTCTCCTCTCCTCGGCTCCTCTGCTCGCATCTCCTGTGGGCGGGACTAAGTCTCGAGGATAGGAGTCGAGGAGGGGAGTCGAGGAGGGGACATTTAAGAATTGAGAAGCCTCTAAGGAAACCACGAGAAGCAGGGAAATGAGTTTGAAGAGCCATGGGACGTCCTTTCCTCCGGAGCGTCACGTGAAGCTACGTCCGTTTGTGATGCACAGCTGATCACACAGCTAATCGTCTGACAGCAGCCAGCTCTGTCCCCGTTATTTCCACACACACACCCGCCTCTGTTAGTACACATTTACTGACACAAACATGTGTATCATCTGTTGTAGACCCAAATACATTAAATAAAATAAGAACTCATTCTCAAAAAAGATAAACGCCATTCTTAAAATGTATAAACGAAAAAAGCGATCATCAAAATGTTTCCAATAAATGAATAAAATCATTTTGGACCACTTTGTGGTTCAGATATATCACATATTTGTAACTAAATGATACATTAATTTAAACAAAACACAGTATAGACTGAGGAGTGACTCCCGTGAGGTTCATGTATTTTCTTCACTCCGCTGGAAAACTGCTCTCATGTCAAGAAGCATGAGATCAGTGCATGCACTGCATCGTCCAATCAGTGAGCGATACACAGTAAGGGGGCGGGGCGAGTATCTGAGGATTTCATCGGAGGAAGGTCTGGTGGTTCCTCGATTATCGCTCCTCCATTATCGCTCCTCGCTCCTCGATCCTCGCTCCTCCAGCAGAAATAAGAGCCATGGGACCAAGCCCCCAGGAAGTGCGCCAGACTCTGATGGAAATATTCGTGCTGGCCAAACGGCGGTACTACACTTCCTTTTGGTTGCCAGGCCCGGAAGCACTTTTTCCCATTGACTTACATGGGGAAAGAATGGTCTGTAAATCGTTGGATACTTTTTTTTAAACTTAATAAACCACCCAGTATGAACACTTGTATATCCCTTATTAAAAACATTCATTCCTCAAGTTGTAAAATGTGCTAATAACGTTATTCTGAGAGTTATTTCCCTCTGCATTATGAACGCGCATCTCACCCACGGGACCGCGCCGCCCGGCTCGTTCATGTGACGTGTTCAGCCTTTACCCATGGATGCACAATAACAACGGCCCACATCGTCTAACCCCACGGAGCTGTAATAATGGATATATTGCACATGTTTGCTGTAACTCATCACTTGTAAAATATTATACTACATGGGCTGTATGATTAAATCTTGTACCGTAAATAAATAAAGTTAATATTACCGACGTTAGATTAACGTCCCTGTAGCTTCTTATTGCACTAAGAAGCTTATTGCACTGTATGTATATATATGTATATAAGTGCAATAATTATGCTAAATGAAGCTCTGTTGCTTGGATATCACTAGATCGACCAATGTGCTGCGGTGATATGCGAATTTCTTTTTGCATAATTTGCACACAACCGTGCTCTTATCGACGCTTCCATCCGTCCGTTTTTTAAAACAAAATGTCCCATCCACGGGGCCAACCAACGCGGTCTCATCAGCTTCTTCGTTCATGTTTGAATTGTTCACTGTGGTTTGTTGTTGTCTGAAGTCATGCACGTTAGTTGGTGCTCCAGTATAATCGGTACGCCTGAAACTCATCCAGTGAGAAACGTTCCGCGGTGCAAAAATAAGTGCGATTAAAATGCG
>CALSBZ010004409.1:135849-148026 GCA_943591055.1 Gobionotothen gibberifrons
TGCACTTTATGGGAACTTGGAAGTTACAGGATGCAAACTCAAAACAGAATGGCTCATAGGTAGGCTGCTATGTGGAGCCACGGACATTCGGTTAAGACATCAGTGTTCTAAAAAAACGATAACATTATTTTGTTCAGTCAATGATACAGTTCTAAACTCCTGGTCAGCCCCAAAGACTTTGCCTGTGTTAGACACCATTTCTTTGCAGGCGGTTTCGTTTCTCCAAACTGTTTAGGGTAACAAACAGGACTATTTGTGGTTTTAGTTTACCTTTGGAATCACAATGCTTTTTAAGAATGCAGTAATTGCTTCTTTAAATGACCCTACCTTGATAAAGGACTTGACTGTCCAACAAGGCGATCTGCACCACCACACTTGCAGCAGGTGCCTTTTCCCTGTGCCACTTTTTAGTGCAAATAAAAAAGTAGTTTGTGGTAATATTTCAGTACCATTCCTTTTGGACACACATATTTCTACATGTTTGGCTTTTATGTTGATTTATTTTCTACTCGTCGTCCTCAGTGGTGAAGAGGAAGGCATGGAGTTCTTCCTCGGCAGGTATGTTGTCCTCCTCACTGACTGTGATCTTCTGCTCAACAGGGAAGCTCCTGGGCCTGAGCTTTCTTCCAGTCTGGAGAAAAAAGGATAAAGTTCAAACTGTTCAAAATGTCTTTTTTAAAGTAACATTAACTTTTTGTTGCTGTAATGGACTCAAGCTGATTTCTCCCAAATCGTACCTGATGCCAAGTCTTATACATGTATTATATTATTTTTGGGTTTTTATATTTTATGGTATTTATTGGTTTTGTCTTCCTTTATTTTACCGAGGGATCATATTGATTAAATTATGATTTATTTTGTATTAATATACCTTTTACCTCGTGTGTCCCTTAAAGTGTTGAACTATGATATCATGTTGCTATGCGGCATATGTGCTAAAAGGCTCTCACGTCTGGCCTGATGTGAAATTATTCTTCTCTGCTTTGACTTGTGATGTGTGCCTTGTGTTTAAAGCACTTTGAGCTGCGCCTGGGGTATGAAAAGTACTATAGAAATACATCTTATTATTATTATATTGTGAACGATGATCCTGATTAATTGCATTACATTAAAATGTGTGGTATAATGTTTCCAATATGGCATTATTCCTGTTGGAGAGAAGACTCACTTTTTTCTTGCTCTCATCCATTGATCTTTTCTTGCACTTCTTCAGCATTTCTAAGTGCTTCTCCTTCTCCAGTTTAAGCTGCTCCTCACGCAGCCTGGAACATGATGCAGTACAAGAGAACAAGGTTGAACCTAACAGAGCTCGTCACACAACCGCACCTCTCTACACGTTGTTACCACACCATTT
Organism: Gobionotothen gibberifrons; assembly: GCA_943591055.1. Taxonomy (NCBI): domain Eukaryota; kingdom Metazoa; phylum Chordata; class Actinopteri; order Perciformes; family Nototheniidae; genus Gobionotothen; species Gobionotothen gibberifrons. The sequence continues at coordinate 137,204 of CALSBZ010004409.1, forward strand.
ACTTTAGTGACTGGCCTGCAACATATGACACTAAAAAAAGCTCATTTGCAAAGTCTTCCCTTTTATTAGTCTAGTTGCCACATCATAGAGTCCTATTGTGAACCCTATTGAGTACCACAACTGTTAGGAATGTATAGTACGGGTCCCCAGCACATACAAACTGCCGGATGCTAACTTTAGTACAGACACTAGTTACAAATGGGCAGATTTGGACCATTTCTGAGTGTTTTTGGGGGTTATTGGGGAGTCCATTTCTGCCATTTTTCAGGATCAAAAATGGCAGTTTTAACCAGAAAATGCCAATCTTTGTACTCTCTGTGGCTGATTTGATTCATTTTGGGTGGGTTTAGAAGATTTAGGGGACTCTGGATCATTTGGACAGATTGCATGTTTTGAAGATACATTGTCTGCAGTAGGGATAACAACCAGCCTGTCACAGAGAGTACACATATTGCCACCTTCTGGTTAAAATTGCTATTTCTGATCCTGACAATGTCAGAAATGTCCAGGTTCACATTGCTGGCAACTACACTAATCATATCAACTGCAGTGAATAGGTTTAATGTCATATCATTTCCATTTATAATATATGTGAATACTCAGAAAAGGAAACAAAGGATTATGTACATGTTGGGTGAAATATATGATCTGACCCCTCAAAGCATAAATACTGTGATCCACAATATATTGATCTAAACACCACTGGGGTCCACCTTTAACTCCAGGCTCATAAACACAGACCTGCTCCTCCTATCGCTGTCCTTGATCAGCCTCAGTGTCTCCATGTTCTCTTTAGGGATGCTCTCCAAGAACTGGAACAGTAAAGATATACGGTATTCAACACTGGACAGCTTCTCCAAGGTGCTGAGGTAGGTCAGACGGGAGTCCACGCAGCAGCGATGCACTTCAGTTATCTTCACACCCAGAGCATCCGACATGGTATCCTGTAGGTAGGGAGCAGACAGAAACACATATAAAACATCTGAACGAGATGCTGCAGGCCACACCCCTCTGCAAAGTCTTTTTTTATATGTTTACATTTTGATATGGATGGATCAGGACAGAAAGAGAGCGAATCTTTGTTCCTGACACGTTCTGAGTCTCTTAACACAGAGGGGACATGTGTGTATGTATAAAAGACATGAACAAGTGGATTTTGAATAATAGACCTTAAAGTCACAGGCTGCTCGAACAATGCAACATAACACAAAACAAGATAGAATGTAATATTACATTCTGTACAGTCAATAAAATACTGTTTATTGTAATAATAGATCAATATTTCAGATGCACACAGATTGATGGTATGAAGTGGTAGCAGTCTAATGGCCTGTGGGGTGAAACTGTCCCTGAGTCGGCTGGAATGTGTGCTACAGTGAGATAGGGTACCACTTTAGAGGATTTCTTGCTTTTTTGTTTTCCTTTTTAAATTGTAGGTTAAATCAAATGAAAGTGCATCCTTCAGAGTTCTACTCTGCTGTATCTAACGTACAGTACACTGGGCTTCCTTACGTGGTCCTCTGTCTTTAACGAGTCGTGGAGCTGAACCTTCCTTTTGAGCGTGGCGGCTCTCGCCTCGTCGCTGGCGATCCTGTCCTTCATCTCGTCCAGCTGCAGCGTAAGTTTCTCATCATCCTCTTCCCTGCACACACACAGGGGAGACAGACATCCATCCGTTTATTGTCACATGCTGGTCACAGCTTAGTATCTAGCACTTCATGTGTTTCTTTTGAACATATATTCAAAACAAGTTCCTTGACAGCCAGTCTCACACAACATGGTAAAGTGTTGGGAAGATAGTGAATGTCCTCTTCCAACATGAGAGCAACATGCTAACAAAGGTATCCCAACTGTAGCTGTGAACATGACAGGATGTGTGATGACCTAGAAGAGCATCAGGACTGTTTGAGGCATATGATGTGATTAACATGATGATTCAGCCTCTATGGAGAGAGACATATGACAAGTATGATCATTTCTGACGTGGAGCTAATCTGAAGTAAACATTGAATACTGCTTTCTATTCCTCCATCTTGTGACTGTGTAACTCCCTCTCTTGGATATCAGCATGTGAAGGACACTGTTCAGGAACTAGTTGATGCTCTGTATGTGATGACTACTTCCATTCTGGAGAGGATCACAAATACATGGATCCTGAGATTCAAGCTCAAGCTGGGGACCAGGGAGAGTTTTCAAACATAAAGATACAAATAAAACTGTTTAAAAAAAAAAAAAAGTACAATATAAAATAATATTTCTCAATACAAAAGTGTGAGACATACAAAGAGGTTAAGGATTATTAACCTCTCTGTATGTCTTATTTTACTTTTCCAAAATGTCCAATGTAATGTCTAAAATATGTTCACTTTGCTATATGGGGCATTCTACCGAATTAGTACAAAGTGCGGTCCCACAACAAGAAAAACTATTTAACAAAACAATTAAGTATTCAGACATAGATATTTACTAAGAATATGTTATGGTCTATTTAAACATAAGGCATTACATGATATAGTGATAAACTTAATATATACAAAAACATCAATAGGGTACTTTCTATTGGGAAGTAGCTGTCCCCAACCCTGACATCTAAATGTCATGTTCTGTAAATAACACTTAAAACATTATTTATTTTTTTGTTCAATGGTGTATTTAGAAGATCTTTATGATTACATTCAAATAGAAGTTGGAATATTTAGATTTATTGTGAGTTTAATTTTTTAATAAAAAAACTATACTCAAAAAACCATGTCCCCAGTTCTCATTCATAACACTCCGTTCGATGTCTCACTATGGGATGCGAATCATCGCGTAGCAAACAGAAGCATCAATCTCATTACGCCAATCCTGATTGGCTGGTGATCTTGACGTCAGCGTCAGGGAATCCACCCCCCCTTTAAGTAGCTTGCGCCACGTCGCAGCGTCATTCAAACACCTCTTCTCGCTTCAGAGCACATCTCGATATATCGGTAGCCGGGCTAGCTTAACAGTCCACAGACTGAACCCAAAGCTAACTTTCGGTCGACGGGCGCTCGCCGGCTACTTTTCTGCTTTTGCAAGAAGACTGTTAATACTAACACACCAGTTAGTATTGCAATCGACCTTGCCGTTTTCTTTTCTTCAGAAATAAAAAAGGTACGGTTTTGATTTTCAAGCTAGTAACACACCTGTTGCTAGCTTGCCTTCCCTCACTACCGACACCACGATAGCGAGGACGTTTTTTCTTTTTCTATCTCACACCAGAGGAGAAGAAGATTAAAAAGGGTATTAACACACCAGTTAATATTCTTCGAGAATAAAATCTACACCGTCGCTTTTTCTCCGGATTAACGACAGGTTGGAAAAGGCAACATACCTGTTACGAGCGGGTCCTCTCCACGCCGTCACCACGGCGAACAAGATGGACACGTCTCTCCCTCACACCAGAGGAGTCAGGGACTCGGAGGCTCGGCTCTGCGGCTGCGGGTTGAAGATATCAGGCACAGACTCACACCAGGTCTGCTCGTCCTGTCTCGGGCTGCAACACGCCCAGGAGGCTATCGACAACCCCGGCTCGTGCATGCATTGTGCCCGCTTCACCATCAAGAGCCTCCGCCGACAGCTAGCACGCCAAGCTAGCTTGTCGGGACAGGACCCCCTCATGTCCGCTGATTCGCCGGATGGCAATCAAGACACGGGGGCCACAGAGATTGAGCCCCGCACTGTGTCGGTCTGGAGCTCAACAACAGTGGCAGCTGCAGTCCCGCGCCGCGTCAGGCTGGGACACAGTGGCGGCAAGAGACGCGAGAGCGGAGCCCCGCGCTATACCAAGCTGGGGCTCCCGGCTGGACCTCACCATGGTCTCGCCCGCGGAGGATGTCCTGGAGTTGGACTATATGGAGGACGAAGAGGATGCTTCTGAGTTCCTCCTGTCCGACTCGGATGAGCAAGAAGATAATATCTTCATGTCGTCAGCTCAAGCTGCAAAGCCGGGAGCGATGGCTGCTCTCCCGGGCGATAGCCCACCAGCTTCGCCCTGTCTGAGAATGGACCTGCAGGCCGTGTGTCAACGCGCCGCGTCCAGGCTGGACATCCCATGGCCTGAAATGGCCAAGGAGACCTCCAGGTCTCGCTACGAGGGGAAGAATTTGCCCCAAGCAGCGAGGACAAAGAGGCAGCTCCTTCCAGTTTTCCCGGAGATGCTGGATGAGGTGTCGGTCTCGTGGAGAGACCGCCCCTTCAGTAACAAGGCCCCAATCCAGGGTGCTTCCTCCCTGGACTGTGACGGTATGGAGAGGCTCGGCCTGCTCCGCATACCGCCCATGGAACTGCTGGTGGCAGCCCACCTCCAACCGAGGCTGGCTCCGACACCAAGCAGGAACCCCACGCTACCGGTGAAGGCAGACCGATTTCAGTCGACCATGACTGAACGGGCCTATAAAGCCGCAGCGTTGTCCGCCAGGGCACTCAACGTATCCTCACTGCTGACCGCCTACCAGGCGGAGCTCTGCGAGGATCTGTCGAGCAAACCTGGGCCGGCCGTGTGGGATGAGATCGCAGCAATCACAGACATCTGTCTCCGTGTACAGCGCTGCGCCGTCCAGGCCACGGGCAAAGCAATGGGCATAATGGTGGTGCAGGAGAGAGCCAGGTGGCTCAACCTCACCAACCTCCCAGACCGGGAAAAGGAGGATGTGCTTGACATGCCTATCGTTCCCGAGGGTATTTTCGGCTCCGCTCTCGTCTCGATGCAGCGGAGATGTGAGTCGAAAAAGAAGGAGGACGAGGCCCTCCACCTCTGTCTCCCTCGAAGGGTCCAGCCGCTACCTGCAACGGTCTCGCGGCAGTCCTTCGCCCAAGTTGCCTCACATCCTGCTCGGTTCAAAATACCGAGACAGCAGAGGCCACAGCCCGCCCCGAGGCCACAGCCCAGGCAGGAGACGAGGTCGAGCTGGCCGAGAAAATCTCCGGTTCCGGCAGCAGCCGCTCAGGCGCAGCCGACCCAGGTTTTCGGCCACCAGTCGAGGAAGAAGAAGCGGGCGGCCTGACAGCCTCCTCTCCTCTCCTCGGTAACAGAGCTGGAAGTCCCCTGTTCCCCAGCTCCAGATGTGTTCCCGCCGCCTCGAGTGATGCCTCAACGCCATCCTCAAGTTCGCACAAACTTACGTAACCCCAGTTCTCAGAGTAACATGTAGTGAGATGTCTCACCAGACGGCCCTCCTTGCTATGGTGAAGCGAGAAGAGGTGCTTATTTTGAATGACGCTGCGACGTGGCGCAAGCTACTTAAAGGGTGGGTGGATTCCCTGACGCTGACGTCAAGATCACCTGCCAATCAGGATTGGCGTAATGAGATTGATGCTTCTGTTTGCTACGCGATGAGGCGCATCCCATAGTGAGACATCTCACTACATGTTACTCTGAGAACTGGGGTTACGTAAGTAACCTATAGTTTTCATGTCACTACCGAAACACAAGGGGTTTTAGTCCAATGGCTGAGCCTGGTTTTTAGCCACACCCCTGCACTTTTGACTAGGCAGTGACACTGCATCCCTGTCCCTCATGGCTGAATGGCAAGTAGCTATATCCCATACTTTTGATATAAATCTGTTCCAAAATCAGAAAATCGGCGTGTTACCTTAAGAGTTACAGAGTTAAACACATATTATCTTCAATTAGGTAAACTTTTTCGGAGTTTCATGCAAAGTATTATGTTTTTATGTGTGTAAACCTCTTCAAAAACGTGTATGCTAGCCATGTACTTGCTAGCATTCTTTAGTTATGCTCAATTTTAGCTAGAATCGTCTAAAATGATATGATACTGATTGGTTTAATGTATGTTCAATTTCAACAATCATCAACTCTGGAATCAATATGATCAGTATTATGCATTTTACAAAGAAAAATGGCATTGTGATTTTTATGAATTGTATAAATTGAACTTTGAAATTTGATTAAAAATTCAATTGCATTGATTTAATTGTGAAAACCCTCAAGAAATATTTGTTAAAATACTATTTAGAGAAGGGAAGGTAAAACAATCTTAACGGGTTAATATAATACTTTCTTACTACAGTGTATGTACTATGTTTCGGTAGTGACCATTTTTGGTAGACGAAGAACATTCCAATACAGTCTGAAAATACGATATAAAAATGTGCGGTTCTTTTACTAGATATGTGTAATTTAGATATGGTACAAAATATATATGGACAAAGTTTTGGGAAAAAAACATACAACATTTCAAAACTGTTCCAACCTGACTTTGCACCAATTCGGTAGAATGGCCCATATACCTTAACGGCGACCACTCCTCTGAATACATTTCCATCTTGAGTTGTAGCGCCCTTTGAGTTTTTTCCTTCTCAAAAAGACTGTGTGAATTAAATAACCCCCTTTATAATTGCATCATCACACACATGTGCAGAATTCACAAACATGTCATGGATATAAGATAGGGATGGGAATTTGAAAGCAAATGTATATTAGAATATTCGACCCCCAAAAAAACGGTTAACCGATTAACCGAAATGTACATATCCTATAAAAATCCAATTTTAATTTTTTTATTTAGAAAAATAAATAAATACATGTTCAAATAAGTATAAACCAAGTCGAATTTGTCAAATGTATTGAACTGGTGATCACAGTTTGAACAGTTGACAGCTATAGGCCTTCAGCTTTCATGCTTAAAACATAACTTGGTTTTGGGGGGTACTACACGAACAACATAACCGGTTAGGGTAACGTAACCCTATTACAACAGAGATCAACAACCTATAACAGGGCCTATGCACAGAATGCAGCTATTCAATACTCATTCTTGTTTAAAGGGGACCTATCATGCAAAATGCACTTTAGTACGTCTTTTATACATGAATATGTGTCCCCGGTGTTCCAGGGAACTCACCAAGTGTCAGAAAACACAACCCTCTCTATTTTCCTCCATACCCAAATCTCTAAAAACGGGGCTGCAACGGATCTGATACAGACTGATCCAGATTTGAATTATTTTCTACGTCACAGAAGTGGTGCTCCGCTTAGTGGTCAACTCTCCACCTATCAGGGGAATGTGGGGTTGGGCCACCGCCGGCCATTGCTGCTCGAAAGCGCTGGAGACGCTGTAGTACATATGCCAGGCCTGTAAGTGGCGCTGTAGTCTGCCACAAAAGCAGCGAAGAAGACTTCCCGCGCATGGTTGCCATGGTTACCCTTCTGTTTATTCTCCGCTGTGGCTCTTTTTCTCCCTCCCCGAGGCAAGCGTTTGCTCCTGTAATTCAATGCAATCCCTCCCTGTTGAGGCAAGCGCTGTAATTCTCTCTGGTAGTCCACCAGCAGATGACAAACACCCACCTCTCCGCCTCTTCCAAGGAACGAGGGGACCGTGCGGCAGAGTTTCATTTAGATTTTTTTTCGCCGGTCAACATGTCCGTTAAAGTTTAAATCTTCCGGACAAAATTTGAAAAGTGCCGGTCAAAGGTCTTCTTTGTTATTTATTGAGCTTTAAAACAAATGAATAATAAAAATAAAATAAAACTCTATATAATCATATAAGAATAAAACACGGAGGACGGAGATCTCAGCCCAGCAGCTGATCTCAGAGCACGCTCCCCTCTCCTGCAGGGGGGCGTGGTCAGCTGCAGCTCACAGAATCAGCCCCCTGCAAAAACAGCGCTGGAAAGAGCAAATAGAGCGAAATGAGGCATGGCTAAAATGCAGGATCTGTTTGGTATTTTGAAAAAAAAACTATATTTATATACTTTATATAGGTATGGCCCTATAATATATTGTTTAAATATAGCTTTAAGAATATGAGCATGTCTACATGCACAGGGGAGAGGCGGGTGCGGAGGCGATTCACAATCAGGCCAGCTGTAGAGAAGACCCTCTCAGCTGGAATTTGGGCCTAAGATGAGGTTTGAGTCTGCGTGATCTGCGTGTAGGGAGGGGCAGCAGCCATATCATCAGCTAGAACTAGCTAGATCTGATGGATTTGGACATAAACGCGAGTGAAGTATAACCGGACGCGAGAGTGAGAGATCAGCACCTGCATCTCTGCCCGCTGTGAGGGACCGGTGAGTGGAGCAAAACACACCTTTAGACCTAACACATTTAGCTATGGCACTGTCGTATACATTGAATTATTTCATTTGATAATATCTAATCAACTTAGGCACCCCTCCCAAAAAAAAAAAAATTCATAACTCATATTCTCATATTCCAATACCTGAATAATTTTGAATATTCGATTAATCGTTCCCATCCCTAATATAAGAAATCTTAACCTGTATAGAGAGGCGAAGTCCCTCCCCTTCCGGTGGAGCTCCATGGGACCCCGGAAGCGGAAAAATATACATTGAAGTCAATGGAGGAAATGGAGAGGAAAAGGTTATCTTTTGATCCCGTTTGAATTGTGCCACGAATTACACATATGATGTTTGTCAATTTAAAAGAACATTTTGCAAGTCAAAAAAATAAAAATGTGTCGTAAAACTGTGAAGTTACACATTTTTTGTGTGAAACTGCTCAGTGAACTATATCTCCGGTAGGGCAGAACAACACACGTCACCAAGATGTCCGTCTGTCTTGTCAACAAAAGGATTGACTACACTCACTATCACCACAATGAAACACGTCCAGAAGAATGTCATGCAAAGCTGCCTGTCTGCCTTTGATTCTCTCTGAACTGCCTGGTCTTTTTAATGTTTAATGTCAACCATTTGTGCAGATAGCATGAAGTACAAAAGATCGCGATGCTAGCGTTACCGTTAGCATTTCTCCCTCAGGCTTAAGTTGTGTATTATAGAATGATCACACCGCTGTGACAGCACTCTTCAAAGGGTTCACGAAATATGACTAGCCTACTACTCTTACTGTTTAACATGTTGGGTTACTTAATGTTAAGGCTAATAAAAATGACACGGGTGTAATGCTAATAACGTGCTAGCTACTAGCTAGGAGCTAACTTGATCCAGCCACTCCTGGTCCTTTCATCAGACGGGAGGCGAAAGAACGAGCAAGACCCATTGCTGGTATGATAACAACCTGGTACTAAGCACACAGGCATCTTGTTAAAGTTATCTTATCTTAGCCAGCGCCATATAGATAGACGATATATCTATATAGCGCTGACATAGCTCTCTCTTGGTGGAGGAAAACAATGGTGACATCACTTACGCGACTCTGGGATTTGTAGTCTTTCTAGTTGCGTATTTTTCATAGTCTTATATTTCAACAGTTTTACGACAAACTGTGACTTTTTTTTACATGGAAAGGATTGTTTAAGATTGACAAACATCATATGTGTAATTCGTGGCACAATTCAAACGGGATCAAAAGATAACCTTTTCCTCTCCATTTTCTCCATTGACTTCAATGTATATTTTTCCGCTTCCGGGGTCCCACGAGCTCCCTCGGAAGGGGAGGGACTTCGCCTCTCTATAGAGACTGTCATTGTCATATATACACCAGTCGTGTTTTCTCTATGATATTATGTTGAAATATGAGCTCAATGACTCTAAACAGTAATGATAACACCACAAAATGCAGATTAAAACTAAAGTAATAAGCCTGTTTTCAAAATGTCCGAAGTAGAAAGTACCAGTAAAAAAAAAAGATGTCCTGTCTTGGGTCTTAGTAATAGAGGAGAGGCGATTATTACCCTCGCCCTAACACTTATTTACTGATAAACAAAATCATAACTGTTACTCAGTGTGATTGGCTGCTTCACATCCCTCACAACGGAATATGAATGATCATTTCTTGATCTTATGAAAAGTTACACTAAGATATTGAACCTTATTATCTGAGCATTGACTGTCATCTCAGTCCTGGGAACACCCGACATGTGTCTCAGAACATGGTGTCCCCGGAAGTCCGCATTTGATCTTTTTCAATTGTATTGGTTGGTTTGTGGGTTGTTTATGTTCCCTTAGTCCCGTTTTTTACTTTACATGTTTTTGTATTGTACATGCCTCTTTTTTGTCTTAATAATACCTTTAGTTTGTTGTCTTTTGTTAAAGCTCATTGACTTCAGAAGGAAGAGGATGTTTCAACAGCCCCTGTCATTCTGGGAAAGGATGTTGTTGTGGTGAAGGACTATAGGTACTTGGGAGTGCACCTGTCTCTGCTGCAGCTGCTTTGCACAGTTGTAATTAATATATATGCCAATAAGTGTCTGTAGTACATTTCTATATATTTCTGTAGCTTAGTGAGATTGTATGGTGTAGACTTTAGAGTATTCAATTTATTCTATATTTTCGTTATATTGTGTATTATTTAAATAGTCTAGTGATATATGTCCTTTCTATTGTGAATTTGTATATACTTGCTGCTAGTGTCACTTTTAATTGTATTTGTATCTTATTCTATCTTTTTTATATTTGTAACTTGTCTAATGCATGATAACACTGCTGCTGTGACAACATTATTTCACAATTTGGGATGAATAAAGTATTCATCCACCCACCCGTCTGTCCATCCGGGTCTGCCCGCCCTCCCCCCGTCCATATATCCATACATCCATACATCCATACATCCATACATCCATATATCCATACATCCATATATCCATACATCCATACATCCATACATCCATATATCCATACATCCATACATCCATATATCCATATATCCATACATCCATACATCCATACATCCATACATCCATACATCCATATATCCATATATCCATACATCCATACATCCATATATCCATGCATCCATACATCCATATATCCATACATCCATACATCCATACATCCATACATCCATATATCCATACATCCATACATCCATATATCCATACATCCATACATCCATATATCCATGCATCCATGCATCCATA
>CALSBZ010004409.1:166314-179884 GCA_943591055.1 Gobionotothen gibberifrons
ATGGCGCGCTGAAATTCATTTCCGGGTCACTACCGGAGGACCGAGGAGTCGAGGAGTTGAGGAGGGGAAATTTGAGTATTGAGAAGCCTCTCAGGTCTCAGTGAGAGCAAGGAAATCCAGAGACTGCAGGGAGGACCTAGACCTAATGAGCCCTTCTTCAGCAACTCTAAATGAATGTAAGATGTCTTTTAAGTAAAATGATACCAAAGTGTTGAGTAGTTTCAACCAATTTATGGCGTTAAGAAACAGTTTTCCCTATCAGTTCGATTTATTGACAGTATTGTTGGAAAAAGAATTCACATTCTGATTTGTTTGAATGTTAGAGGTTAGAAAACTAAGATATGTTTACTGCTTTTATTTCAGTATATTACAATGCACTTTAATAATTGTTCAGGAGCTGATTTTCATTCTACTTTAAGTTTGAAATAAGCCATATCTCCATTTACCTTAAGGTTTTTGTTAACACCCTTTGTGAACCTGGCAAACATGAGACTGTGGTGTGGAGTGTTGGTGGACAGAAAAGAGAAACACATCCATTAAAGCATCGGATTAGCAGTCATCCGTACATTAGTACAATCTTTTTAACACCATTACTTATATTGTGGTTTGTAATCTCAAATGTATACCTTAACCTCTGTGTTTTATGTTTGGAATTAAATAGACCTACAATAAATGTGTTAAAACACAGATTGAATTAAAAAAGTAATTAGTTAAACATTCCATTACACTTGATGTTGATTCCCAAAACCTGGCTCTAAGTATTGAAGGCCTCTTTGAAAAGAATTGGTCCAGCTCGTCATTAAAAGCACTTTTTATTTACACAGTAATATGTAGAAGTGATTTAACAGTAAGCTCGTGGGAAAGGGTCATGACAGAACAAACGCGTATTAAGACCAACAAGTTGAACTTTTCTCACATCACATTAATAAGCCAATGCATACACAAAAGAGAAAAGAAAACTAAAGACCGCATTGTTGAACTCAAATACACCGTTTGTCAATCATATTGGGAACATACAAACATCAGAATCAGTCCCTGAGGTGTTCTTTAACAAAGCCCAGAGAGCACTTTAATTCACACTTTTATCCCAGAATAGATGTTTTAAAGGTATTTCCACTGAATAAAAAGACATTTCAGTCAAACATTATAAAAACGCTAAAGAGCATCCACTGGCAGAAGGTGCACTGCAAAGGATCTGCGTGGACAATCGATGAACACACACCTGTTCCAGATGAACTCAGTATCTTCCTCACTTGCTTTGATGACACGGGGTTGTCATTGTTAAATTAAAATTAATACATTTAAATGTCATAATCTGGGAAAACCAAAAAACTCAAATTGGGGGAAGGCTACTTTTAGTGCAGCAGTATTCATTATTCACATACCCAGATTGCTCTTCCCTTGGCATACACAGTATACAGATGTGACTTCCCTCTGAAATAACACATTCATCATTCCTACAATGTGACATCATCCAGGACTGCTGACAAACTGATGTTACTAACAATATCTCCCAGAGCCAACCTCTTTTCAATTTCTCTTTTCAAGAGCTGAAAAGTTTAACAATGATCATGAACTGACATGATAAAGAAAGAGTCAAAGCTCTGCAGAATAACCCTGGTGTAAGCAGATGATCATATGGGCTGGAAATGACAAAGGAGATTTCAAAGGTAAAATGAACCTAAAGCTTAAAACAAGTTCAACCTTTCAGGGAAAATGTCTTCCCTTTTTTTTTTTTTTTTTTTTTTTTTTTTTTTTTTTTAAAATGGTAGATATGGTGATGGTCTTCACTTCTTGAAAACAAGACATGGTTGTGAGCAAGAAGTCGGGGCAGTGGGTTGATTGTGCTTGACTGAGCCCTCAGCTGTCAATCATCTCTGAGAGTTCCTGCAGCAGGTCATCCTCTTCGATGCCAGGGTCCATGTCTCCCTCCAGATGGTCGTCGGTAAACTCGTTTATCAGCTCCTCAAAGTCATCCACGGCGGAGGTGGAGGCGGCAGTGCTGGAGGTGGAGGTGGTGCGGGCTGCGCTCAGTCTCCGTGACTTTGGCTGTGTGGGGGACTTCAGGACTGGGCTGAAGGTACAGAGAGGCCTGTTATTTATGTAATGACCAACAATGCTGCATTCATGTCATATGCGGGAAAAAAAATAATCATCTAACAATTTTCAATGGGATTGAGAGTTAAAAATGGGCAAAGATACAGTATTTATCTGAGGTGGGAGTAAGTCCTACATGTGCAAGTCATGAGCAAGTCTCAAGTCTTGACCTACAAGTATCAAGCAAGTCCCAAGTCACTGTGGTGAAAGTCAAGCAAGTCAAGTCAAGTCATTGCTCAGGTCAAGCAAGTCAAGTCAAGTCAAGTCATAAGAAATTCTGATGAATAAGCGCAGTTTCCGCATTTAATTCAGTTAAAAGACAGTGGTTATGAAAATGGATTCAACCCACACTATGATCTTCATTACATACACAGTTAATCATTTGAAATCTAATTTAGACCGATGACAATCATATTAGATTCATATTAACCCTAGAACTACAGACAATATAGCTAGGACTCATTCAACAAGTCTGTTCAAAAAGGCAGAATTCCAGGTAAGAAAATCATATATGGCATTTTCCATTACACATATTTAATTTAAATGTCTGTTAACACTAGAACCGCCAACAGCGTCAGCACCTACATAGATATCATTTTCAAATCATTTAATTTGTTCCTCTTCATAATTTCCTTATAAACTAAGTAGGACGATTTAAAACTCACTTAATTGGGTTAATTTAGAAATTGCTTCAGTTTATCATCATAACAGATCAAAAAGTTCAGATTCATTTTACAATAAATCAATGAATGATGCACTTCTACAAACAAAAACAACATACTTAAAACATTTAAACAAACTAAAAGTAGATGAACTACATTATTCAAAAGTTTACAGTAACTTCTGATAATAACACAGGGGAAATAAACGAGTCATCTCTTTTCCTCTCTCTCTCTCTCTCTCTCTCCTGACAGCCCGTCAGTATCAGGGTTAGTCAAAATGAATCCCTTGGAGGTTCTAGTGCTAATTTACAGTTTTGTCTTCTCTTTGCAATGCTTAATCGATTTGAAACCAAGTCTAACGTAGCTTAAACTTAACGTTAGTTTTCTAGCTAACACAACACATGCACGCACCTTTCTCTGTGGTTTTTTTTGTAGTGACGAATGAAGTTGGATGTTGTGGTGGTCGTGTCAACGATCTTTATGCTGCAGACCCTGCATACCGCTGTTCTCTTATTATTACCGTCATCGACAAAATAATCCTTGAATCCAAACTTCACTATTTTTGTTGTAACGCTAGCCGTTGCCATGTTAACTCAGACTCCTGCCTTCTAGTGGGTTGCCAGGTTTGCGCGCACGGCGCTATAATCAAGTTTTTCGAAAAAACTAAACGTAATATCTCACTACAAAAACAAACACAAATATTTAATTTTAAACAGTCAAGTCCTTTCAAGTCATCTATCTCAAGCTTAAGTCAAGTCTCAAGTCATGAATACCAAGTCAAAGTCAAGTCAAGTCTTTTATCAATGTTAGTCAAGCAAGTCTCAAGTCACAAAATATGGGACTCGAGTCATGACTCGAGTCAAGTCACGTGACTCGAGTCCCCACCTCTGGTATTTATAACTGAAATACATTACTTAATAGAAATTGACTTATTACTTATTGTGTTGTTTGGAAAAGTTGTCAAAAACGTTTGACATTTTGTTGCCTTATCAGAGCATTAAACACTGATGTATTTGTTAAATAAAATGCTCTGTAACGTAGCAGACTGGACTGGTTGCTCTTAATCAGAATGTCACACCCCTCACTTTAGGAGAGATAAAATACTTAAATTCACATGAATACAAGTTAAAAATGGTTCCTATAATGTTAATATTATCATATCACTCCTGACGCCGTCTGAGCTTTACCTTTGGGGGACGGTACAGGTGTCTCTGACAGCCTGTGGGGTCTCTTGGCTCTGTGTGAACACTGGGACAGTCTGGAGCTCCTCTGTCAGGGGGCTGCAGCCCGACCCCAAGTCTAGTAGGGTGCTGGGACTGCGGGGGACAGCAGCGCTCAGCTGAGCCTCTGCATTGGACTGAGGGGACTCCTGAAAACGGATCAAAAGTAACCATAGGTCATTACATGCACAAGGTTGTTTAGATTTCCCAACATACTGACATCACATAGTAACTGTAATTATTTCCCCCTTAAACTTCAATAACAAAGCCGAATTAAAAAAAAGGACCAGATATACCAGAGACGATTATTAAAACCAACACTGTTAATGGGCATAGCAAATCACTTAGAAATGCACTAAGGACATGATGAGAAGAAATGCATAAATAAAATGCAAGTATTAGAAATAACTTAGCCAAATCAAATTCTTTAAGATACGTTATGGCTATAGAAACTAGTTACTGGCGCAGCGTGTAAACCTACCTGTCTGTCTCTGCATGCTGTCTCCTGCCGGGGCCCCTCCTGCACTGCGGGGCCGCTGTTCAGGGGTTTAACAGCAGCAACAGCAGAGCGCTGCGCCCCCCTTCTCTTCTGGCCTGGTTTCAGCTGCACTGCAGGCTTCATGACAGACGGCTTCACATTCAGCTTTGGCCTCACTGAAAGGGAGAAAAAAAAGTTGAAATGATTAATATACATACTTCCAGTCACAGTGCTTTGTAGCCCTTTCCACCTGTGCAGAGGATCTGACACACACATGTTCTTGTCTACGAACCCTGTTTGAGGTCCAGCTATTCCATGACCAAACCACCAGGTTCCTTAAAAGCCCATACCACAATTAAGCTGTCATGTCTAACCCCGGGATTCCACCGGGTCCGTCTGCGGCGTGTTACGGCTGCGCCGCGGTTTTGTTCCGACCTCCTACAGCGTCAAACCCCACCGGGCGCGTTTCAGAAGCGGAGCGTCTTGCGTGCCGGCTCGCAGTTTTTGTTGATTTGGGCATATTTCCTGGACAGGCTACTTTGTACAGACAAAGTTAATAATAATTGTAATAGTTCAGACATGAATCAAAGATGTGTTGCTGTATTTTAGTGGTAAAAAAATGCATTCATCATCATAATTATTCTATATATATATATAATTTACACAGTGCCTGTAAACCGGAGGAGAACGCTGGCATTTCTCCTCCTACTTGAAAGACTACGGAGGGATAGGGGCTGCAAATTAGTTTATTTGGGGGATGGGCCGGATGCTCTGACCGGTCCACTTCCTGCTCGGCGCTATGCAACGCCTCGTCAAAAATAGACCAGCCGCCTATTTTTAGCGGAGCCCATTGCCGAGACGCTTCTGAGCCGCAATGGGGTGGAAACACACGCATTGACTAGAGTGGCCGCGATCGAGGTGAACACCGCGGCGCAGACGTAACGCGGCGCAGACGTAACGCGGCGCAGACGGACCCGGTAGAATACAGGGGTTAGGCGGGTTCCTGTTGTGGCAAAGTTGATCTTCATATGAAGTAAACTATAAATGTATTATTTTATTGTCATCCGTTTGGTATTTTCAAAGGCCTCAGAATCTTTCACACTTACGTGAGGTGACTGGTTGTCTGTGTGAGTTAAGCCAAGATGAAGATTTGGTCGTTATTCCTTACTCCAATCTGTCTGAACCAATGGTTACAAATAGTAACGATGGGATCATACAACTGAATAAGCTTAAATAAATCAGATATTACTTCAAGCTTTGATATGACTGAATCCAAGCTGTACCGAGACCTTCTCTGTGTGAAGTGTTAATATAATATTTAAGGAAGGATCACTGAGGCTCAACAAGCTCTGAAGCTCTAGGCTCAAGCAGAAACATGGCTGCAAAAGGAAGTATGCGTTACAGTTCAAGATAAAATACCTTTAGTGTTTGCAGTGTGTTCTGGGGATTTCTGATAATTGTTCAGTGTTATATCAGAAGTAGCACCCTGTGGAGCCGCTCTGGCCTGCCTGGCTAGCGAAAGTGAAGTGGGACTCCTTGTGTTTTTGTCTGGGACCTCCCTGGAGCTGCCGGGGCTCTGCGAGTCACACTTGGTCTCAGCTTGCAGTGGAGAAGAGCTCTTCTTCACAGGGCTTGAGGATGCAGTTGTAACGGCAGCAGGTCTTATACGAGGAGGCGAGCTGTTCAGAGGGGAAGCAGCCTTGGATTTGAGAGGGATCGGTTTACTAACAGGGAGCTTTTGGGTTGAAGGGGTAGAGTCAGGGGATGAAGAGCCTTGGTATGTGACGGTGACTTTAGCAGGAACCTTCCTTTTCAAAGTTCCTTCAGTGGTTTGTTTCTGAGAAGGCTCTGCTTCAGCCAAGCCTTTGTCTTGCTCCTCCATGTCCTGCTTGCGAAGGCGCTTCTGCCGCATGATCTCCTCAAAGGTCTTGACCTTGAGATTGTTACTGGTGGCATCACTGGCCTAGAGACAAACAGGAAATAACCGTCAGGTGGAGATGTCACAGAATAACAAGCAACCATAGCCAATACTGCAGAATCTGCTACACACTGTACCTCAGGAGCAGCAGGGGGAGTTTTCACTGTCTTCTTGGTCACGTCATCACTCTTCTCTGTTGTTCCTGCTGAGTTCAACATAATGTACATTTTAGAAATACAAAAATGTGTAAAACGAGCGATAGCAAACTGGTTAATCAGTTTACAGCAGTAGGTATGATCAACAGTTCTGCAAACATTCCTCCTGCTAAACGATAAATGTGTGTGCCTTCTCACTTTGCCGAGCCGGTTTCTTGATGCACGAGGCTAGGCGAGGCTTTTTAGCATCAGTCTCTTCAGAATCAGAGCTCTTCTTGTTCTCAGCCTCCAGGGACTGCTGAGCTGGACTCCTGCCTGCCTTCTCCATGCGGATCTCCTCCAGAGTCTTCACTCTAAGCTCCCCAAGGTTTGCTGCCTCAGGACTAGCAGCCACAGTGTCAGACGGTCCCTGGCTCTTGCCTGCAGCTTTCTCTACACTGAGCCTGGCCTTCTTGAGGGTGGGGCTTTGATCCTGTTCCTCCTGCCTTTTCTTCTTTGCATGCAGGATCTCAGAGAAGGTTTTGATGTGGCTAATGGGATCCTTTTTGATGGCGATAGCTCGCTTAGCACTCTTGGTCGGTTTGGGTATGTCGGTTTCAGGATCGGCTTTACGGCTCTGGGACAGAGATTTTCCTGCCTTCTCCTGTCTGATTTCCTCCAGAGTTTTGATGCGGATCTGCTCAGAAGCTTTCCGTGACTCCACGTTGGTCTCAGCTGTAGGGACGGTTAGAGGACAATGAAAACTATGTATTCATCAATATTCATAATTCATTCCTTTCCAAACTAAATGATAAACAGTTGTAGCTTTATATATTTGGCCGACTTCTTACCTGGTTTGGTGGGTGAAACAGACCCGGGCAATCCAAGTCTGTCCTTAATTGGCTTCAAAGCTGTACAAGCAGAAGAAATTCAATGTTTTAATAGATACATTTTTCATTCTGTTTGTACAAACATATCAGTCACATTAGTGCTCTGCCCAAAGATAGATCATCAGCATGATTTGGGGTCAAATGTTACAGGTGGTGTTTTAGTTGATACCTACTTTTTGATGTGACCTAAACACTAACCTTTTTGAGGGGGCATTAATGGCTCTTCCTCATCCACAATTCTTCCCAGACGCCCAGCCAGACCTCTTCTCAGTGGAACACCATCTCCATTGTTCATATCTACAGCAAGAACAAGTCATGAGCTGATCATCTTTGAAAACTACTATTATGAGTATCGGCACTTAATCTGTTGAGGTGTGTAACAAGAGGGCATCTACCGCTGTTGGGCATCTTCTTCCCAAGCCTTTCAGCCACACTACCTCTGGGTCTCCCAGCTTCTTGAAAGAGAAGTGGGCCTAAAAGAGAGGGACCATGTGCTGGTTTAGAACAAAGTGATATTGACTTTACTTCCAGTTAGAACTCAAAAGTAACCGTTATTATTCTGTGAGTTCATTTGAAACATTATTTCATAATAGTAAACCAATGTTACAGAGCCAAGTACGCTTTTGCTTATAGCAACCATGAGCAATATATTTGGTATATATAGGTCAAAAACAATCCTGTGCCTATTATGTCTAATTTATCACTCAATATCAATATTACAGTTGTTTTGTTTTGTCCAACAAATACAATAATACTAAACATTCAAACTAGTCTCAAAGTTTTCTGGATTGTGTTATTTTCAGCACAACCCCTGGCACTGATTTGACTTAAAAACATACATAAAAAGCTTTATGCCATTAGTGTTTTTGTGATCAAATTCATAATAATTTCACAAAATTCACATTTGACCATATCTTCAGAGCCAAATATAAAATGCGTAAATCTGGAAGCAGGAATGATGCAAAGTTGGATATCCTAACACCTGACATTCTGACAATGTTTACCATCTCCAGTCTCAAAGAGGGCTGGTCGGAAGAATGACTGGATGTTTTCTTTCTCTCCGTTGGATGAAGTATCAGCCCTCTGGATGGGGTAACCAGTTCTCTTCATGCTGGCCTTCAGGGCCTTCCTAAGCCGAATCTCCTCCAAGGTGCTCACTCCAAAGTGCAGTGAGTCTAGTGTGAAGACAACATTACACCGTCAAATCATAATCATTCCTTAAAGGTCCCATGTCATGGCCATTTCTACTGATCATAACTCCATTGTTGAGGTCTACTAGAATAGATTTACATTGTTCAATGTTCCAAACTCACATTGGTTTCTCATACAGCATCTCTGTATAGTATGTGTATTCACTCTCTGTCCTACACGGCTTGTTACACAATGGCCTTTGTAACCAGGAAATGACACCAGTAATGACAAACAGATGGGAATGCTGCGTGGGGTCTGGGTGCCGTGTTGGTGGGACGTTGCACGGCTCGCTGCTCCGCCCTGTGGGGCTCGAGGAGCGGACAGTGTGAGCTGGGTTACTGGTGCCGTTTCCTGGTTGCTGCGTGGGGTCTGTGAGACACCGAGGAACTCAGCCTGAGCACACACACGTGAGTGTGTGGCGAACTGAGTGGAAATCCACGGAGCCGAGGCTGAGAAAAGATAAGGTGTGTGCCTGCGAAACTCCACAGAGTAGCGCGGCTGAGAAAATATCAGGCTGAGTGAGTGTGTGTGTGTGTGTGTGTGAGGAGCTCCACGGATTGGTTCATTTGGACCTGGGCATGGTCACGCCACTATACCCAGGAAGCAAACAATGGAAAAAGAGAAATGTCCAACGAGGCGTTCTGGGGCAGCATAGACAGGTCTTTTCTGTGTTAGAGTTTTACTCCCTACAGGGTGTACTTTGAGGGTTTGTGACTCTGCACACCGTTTACATGCAGAAAAAGCTTCATAACACAAGGGGACGGGTAATAACCGGAAAAGCATGACATGGGACCTTTACATTCCACACAGATTATGGTGTAGCACAGCTTTGTTAACCAATAATGATTCCAAATGTGGTGTGTCAGTCTCACCTGACTTGGATAGTTTTCTAGGAGAGAGGCCAACCTTTCCATCTTCTCCCTCCTCCGAGTACTGGTCTGGAAAAGTAAAGACATGTGATTGATAACGACTGTAGGATATATCCTGTCCCAGAAGCAGGAAAGGAGAAGGGACGAAAAAGCAATTTTGAGATGAAATCAAGCTCACCATCTTCATCCTCGTCATCATCTGCTGGATTAATTACCACTGGTGGGTGTGTGGGGCTTGGTACTGGCTCCTGAGTTTCTGTCTTGATCACGCCTCTGAGCTGGGGATTGGTCGCAGTGGGGAGGGGGGCAATTGGCGGGGGAGCTGGTTCCTCATGTGGCTGTTCTTCGGCTTTGTTTAGACCTGAGAGAATCAGTTATTATTCATTTTTTCAGTTGAATGTAAAATTGTCTTAAACCACTCAACATTTGTATTCAAATGGTGCGTTCACAGCAGACAAGATGTGAATCCTTACAATCACTCAAACAAGACACGCTGGCAAGCGATCTTATCTCTCTGTAGATACCAACTACAATAATAACATATTTTGTTGTGATTTAATTGAAATCCCCGGGTGCTGTACAATAGCTGCCCACTGCTCCTAGCACTAGGATGGGTTAAATGCAGAGGTCCAATTTCACTGTGTGCATGTGTTCGTGACCATTAAAGAGGGTTTCATCCTCCAATTCTACCTAAAATGATAACGAGATAACTGATACCGTTAGTAAAAACTACTAATTAATGCTTTGGCGAGTGTGCTCACAAAAAGGCATGTTGTAAAATGTTGTTTTCTGAATGGAGATCGGATGGATCAGGCTTAGCCAACATAAAGCGTCTCCGTCCACACTCACAACGTCATAAAGACATCACTAAAGCAGTGACTGTATTCGCCATGCAATAGACATTCAGTGGTTTGTACTTTTAGAACTTTTCTCCTGTTTCTGAAAAGAAATGATGAACTGTGAGGTTTGTGGGCCGTCTCCCAGAGCCAACGGCTGCTGTTTTGGTTTTCTGATTCAACAGCGTCAGTGATGTCTGGCTGATATTCTCAACGCCTAATCGCATCCGGTGTGAACGGACCTTTGGTGTGTTTGTTAAAGAAAAGTAAACTCACTTTTGTCCGGTGGGACAAACATGCCCTCGATGTAGCGGGGCCTTTCATGGAAGAAGGCACAGTGTGGCTTCTGGCAGCCGGCTGACTGGCTCTCCCAATAACAAGATATCTCCTTCCGGTTTTTCTGTTTCAATTAAAAAGGTTAGCAACATGTTGATTAAATCACATCTCAATCAGACGCATGTCCATAATGTTGCCATTATTATATTTGCATTATATAATTGTGTGTTTGTACTTCTTTTGTAGAGCGGCAGTACTACAGCTAGCCAGCTTATCCAAAGTAATTATTTTTGAGCTTCGATCTAGAGCCACCTATTTAGCAATAGTAAACGTTAGCTAGTTATTTTGTTTCTTATAGCAAAATATGGTATAGTGATTAAACAGAGAAGATTAAAAGTGTGTGGCTTTTGACTTTGGCCTGCAAAGGTGTGGTTATTACTCTGATGTGTAGGAGGTAGGGCTGTAACGGTATCCGTATTCGTCCGGTACCGTCACGGTTCGGATGTCACGGTTCGGATGTCACGGTTCGGCACATGCAGTCACACGGCGAATACGCCTTTTTTTACGAGTGGGAAACAAGTCTGTCACTCAGGGCAGTAATACACTATATATAATCCAGGGGGCGGTATTGCGCCGAAAAGCCAGCCGCCCGTAAATAACAAATGAAGAACAAGAAGAAAACACAACAAAACGAACACAATACATGAAGAAGAAAAGTTAGCAGCTATGGCGAGTTCACAACACACAGGAACTAGAACCCACCTGCTTCTTTTAAATCAGCTGTGTGGGAACATTTCGGGTTCCCTGTGGACTACAATAACGATGGGGAGCGAGTTGTGGATCGGACGAGGGCGTTGTGTTGCCGTTGTTTCAGCGGTGCGGTATGCTAATGGTAACACGTCAAACATGCTCCATCACATCCGAGTCAGTCTCAGTCCCCAGCGAGAGGGTTTTCTCGACGGCAGGTGACATAGTTACCGCCAACAGATCTGCCCTCACTACTGACAACGTAGACAAACTCATCTTTTTGAAGAAAAACTTGAAAATAGAGTAAAGCTTGAGTACCTTTATGTAGGCATAATGGCCTCACACACTCACAAGTTAATTACACATGATAGACATTGCTCCTAAAGGTACAGATTTTATTTATCATTGTATTTATTTTATATTTTGACATCAGGAGATGTTATACAGTTCTGTATTGCCTTTTATTGATTGTGATTGAAACACTTTCTTATTATTTATTTTAATATTTTCAAGACATTCTTTTTAGTTGTAGTACAGCTTATTGAACCTTTTTGTTTGACATCAGCCATTACAAATAATATGGCCATCTGAGTGTGTGTGTTACTGTTTGTGGTTTGTTTTTAACTGTGTAATACAGTTAATGATTCCAAATGTTAGAGTTCCTTATTTTCATAACAAAACTTGCACTACTGTTAAAAATAAATAACGGCAAATAAAAATTATGCATTTGGGACTTTTTTTTGCTTTTCCTTGTTGTACCGAAACCGTACCGAACCGTGACCCCCAAACCGAGGTATGAACCGAACCGTGACTTCTGTGAACCGTTACACCCCTAGTAGGAGGAAGAGCCATATTACATAAGCCTCATCTTCAAGGCACACCTTCAGATGTAATGCAGGTTTTAGAAATGTACAGTGAAGAAAGGAGCTTCACATGGTTTTACTGCACTCAAAATCACATGAAGCTTACCAACAAAATGCTAACATTTGTTTATTTTTTATTAAAATAATGATAATGCAGATATTTAATGGACCTTGTTTATTGTAATACTGCACACTGACAAGCGTGTTGTGTGATGACTTCACAGTTCACTTAGTGTTCAGGTAAACTCAGGTTTACAGGGAGACTATTGGACTATTTCCACTACAGCACGGTTTAAGCGTGCCGTGCCCGGCCCGTTTTTGGTTGCGTTTCCACTAGGCATAGATCCGGCTAGCGGGTACTTTTTCTGGCTCTCCAAAATCGAGGTTCTTTCCGGGCCAACAACCGGGCTGAGTATGCTAAACTAGTGAGAGGATTTCTGGCAACTACAACAAAATGAACATATTTGACCGTGATTTAATTGTAATACACGTTTCAAAATGATGCCGAAGTAACAACATACTGATACCGGTTAGTACAAATCATGAATTAATGCTTTGACAAGTCTGCAGACAGACGGCAGGCGGAAAACCTTTTAAAATGCGTGTTTTCTGAATGGAGATCGGCTAAGCTAACGTTGTATATGCTCCGACCGTCCACACTCACAACAACGGCCTACAGACATAAATAAAGCAGCGACTGTATTCGCCATGACACAGACAGTCTGTGGTTTGTACTTGTTTTACTTTTATCTAGTTTCTGAACAGATATGAGGAGCTGTGAGCTCTGAGGGCTAACAGCTAACGGCTGATGTTGGTTTTGTGTTTCGCATTGAAGATGACGTCACGGCTCCGCCTACACTGCGTTACTATAGTTACTGCCCCAGTTCCTAAACTGTAATGGAAACGCAGCATAAAGTGAGTCTGGCCTAACAAGGCCTAGCCATACCATACTAATGGCGCTTTCACACTGCAGGCTTGGTTTGGTTTGGTTTGGTTTGGTTTGGTTTGGTTTGGTTTGGCTTGGTTTGGTTTGGCCTTATTAGGCCTGGCTCACTTTAATGCTGCGCTCACATTACAGTTTAGGAGCTGGGGCAGTTACTATAGTAACGCAGTGTAGGCGGAGCCGTGACGTCATCTTCAACGAGCACCCCATAAAAACATCAGCTGTTAGCTGTTAGCACTCAAGCTCACAGCTCCTCATGTCTGTTAAGAAACTAGACAAAAGTTATAAACAAGTACAAACCACAGACTGTCTGTGTCATGGTGAACACAGTCGCTGGCTTATTTATGTCTGTATAGGCCGTTGTTGTGAGTGTGTACGGTCGGAGCATTGCGTTAGCTTAGCCGACCTCCCGATTTTCCCGGAGAAAACCCCACAGTTTAAAGGGG
>CALSBZ010004409.1:180284-203938 GCA_943591055.1 Gobionotothen gibberifrons
GTGTGAGCGCAATCAAAAACAGGCCCCGCACGGTTCGGCACGCTTAAAGCGAGCTCCGCGCTGCAGTGTGAATGCGCCATTAGCCGAGCGAGGCCCTGCAGTGGAAAAGCGCCATCATTCTACCCTTTTTTGAAGGCCAGTCAAAGGCCAATGAGCCTAGAGAGGGCAAACCTTGAAGTAGACATTACTGAGCTTTCTGAATTATAAAACAATATTTTTAAATGTTTCTTACTGTGATCTCCATGTGGCGAAACTTGCAGACGGTACGGAAACAGCGTCCCTCCTGCCAGAGGTTGCAGACGATCTCACTGCCCATAGCTGCCTCACAGTGTCTGAATGGGCAGCTGTCTCCCTGGATGATACATGAAACACAGTAAGACCCTACTCTTTTGTTCTGGTTACCAGGCTATGTGTGAAAATGTGAGATTTGTGCACAAACGTTGCTCACTTTAGTGCAGGTGGAATAGTAAAAGAAGTAGCAGTCATCTCCATGGTTGGTCATAGTAATGTGGGGACGCCTCCGGTGGTGGAGGTGATAAACCCAGCAGCTGATTCTCTTCAGGGCCAACAACAAGAAGAAGCACAGAAACCAATCAAAAACAGAGATCCTATCCTACTACATTACATCCATTTACTAAACGTTTTATATCGAGTCTATACATGGCAGATTTCTTCATATTACAAAATAAAATAAATCTAGTAAGCATACCAACTACCAGTTCCTGATTGGACCTTAGTCAAATATCCTAACCGCACAAACATTTCAGGTTTAACACAACCAAATGGGTTTTCTTGTGGTTATCTGATAGAAAAGTGTGACCTATTGTAGTGTTTTCAATGCAAAGTCCTGTGTTATTACATGATGTGAAAAATGGAGGCTCGGGAGAGCAGAAGGTAAGCAATGTCTTTTTAAAGGAGCAGTGTACTTTCATTTAATTATATTACAAATAATGATTTATAATAACACATAGCATACAATTGGTAAACTATTAACAAATATGCTTTCTTCTCTGACAACTACTAGACTGCATATGTGGTGAGCAAACATTATGGTAAAATAATTTAAATCAAAATACATTTATCAGATGACTTTAGGTGGAGTGAGACATTTGAATTAAGCTCACCAGTAACACATGTTTCTTATGTTCCTATTCCATCTGTACTTACAAGCCAATTGTGATGTTGCTATAATTACCTGAGGTGGCTGAGAAGTTGTATCCCTCACTGCTGGTGGGGTGTCTCCTTGGTGGTATGGAGTCCTGAAGGAACACTTGATCCGTGAGATAATAGGAAAAGAGGGGTGGCTCGTCCAGAGACACTTGTCTTCCTACGACATCCCTTTTCTGAGACTCTGAGAAATCTTTATCCCGCAAGACTGCTAAGCATAACTGAAGGTGGATGCAATAGAGTCCTTTGGGAACTTTTTTTTATTATTTTTTATTAATTGGTGCAACTAATAAAATAAAGAAATAGGGGGGCATAAACTGCCAGAAAATTAAAAAGTTGATCTCCAAAAATGCTTCGCAAAAAGGGTGTGGATGGCAGGTGGAAAAACAATCCTCAGCTTCTTCTTGGAGTTGGTGACATTTGGGTGATGGTAATAGAAGAAAAATTGACAGGATATTCAAGCCGTTAGAGATTTTCAACCAATGCTGAAGAGAAAAAAAAAATCTTCTGCCAATGAATTCTCATGGGGGGAATGCTATATCCAGGGATTCCCGCAAGGAGCCAAGAGGATGGATTTAAACCTAAAAAATGAATCAAAAACACTCCCCCAGGGAACTGAAACAAAGTGTTATTAAGAGACAGATAGTGTTCACAAATACAAAGGTGACAGTTGGACATTTCTGCAAGGAGTGAGACACACACAATACAATCAATAATGACTGCAGATGAGTTTAGTTTTAACAAGAGTCCAGGTCAGTGGACACTCTATTTGACTAGATTATTAACCCATGTTTATATATTTCAAGTATCGAATTCAGAATAAAGAACAACTGGATCTGCCCTTTTCGAGAGTCCAGGCCTGGATTGTTTATTTTCACCAGACATGTAGGCCTCAGTTCGACACTGATAAACCTGAACAACAACTCTGGTTTCCATCTTAAGGAAGAAAAAAACTGTACCGAAGCTAAATAGTACTTATACGCGATATGACGCGATAAACAAAAAATGATTTACAAAGTTACTGACTCAAAATATCATTAAACCAAATAACGGGATTTCTCCTGTAGCCCCAAATTAAAAGGTCGTGAGTTTAACGTTACAAGTAAAGATATCTGAGACCACTAACGTGACCAAGAACAGAGAGAGTTTAAAGTATTTAAAGTGAAAGCTTTAAAAAAACAAAACAGTCAAGACAACAATCAGATACTTACTGTTTATAAATTTAAAAAGTAGCTCAGTTAGCTGGAGCGAACTACGAACGATTCCCAGCAGAGAAGGAAAGCAATAACGTTACTGTATGAAGGGCAACAAAGACTAATGTTAGATAAAATAGTGGAGTACATATGACAATGGATTTTATGTCTGCTGTTTAACACCCGCCGTAACACCTCTTATATTGTGTTTTTATTTCAATTATATTTTTAGCTTATGCTACATAGCAGAGGCCTACCAAAACCACCAATATCTCGCGACCTTATCGTTAGTGGTGTGTTAGCCTTCGCTAGCTAGTCGTTGTCGGCTTTTTTGTGCCGTGGTATTAACTTTTATAGTACAACACTGAAGTTTAATGAATATCGAAAGAAAGTATATGGTGTCAATTACCAGTTTCAGGTTTAAAAATATATTTAAAAAAAGTTGTGCAATGTAGGAAGACCCGTCCCGGTTCGATGCCTAACGACGCCGCACTTTAGACCACAGTAAAATGGCGGCAGCAGGGAACGCAAGAGGGAGGTCCATAGACCATAGATGGGAGGGCATAGGAACACAGCATGGGAAGGGTGGTCCAAACTTCTTCCTTCTTATTTTGGATTCGGTAGACTAGACGCTGCAATGGCTGTTGCCCTCTAACGTTACAGTTCGTTAAATTGTAATTTTGACAGTTATTTATAAAATAGTAAAAAAAAAGTGGCCACTAATTGCTTCCAGGTCTCACAGCATGCACTGCACTGCTGTACAGCTGTCTATCTTTCAACACTTTTGTATGGCTGGTTTGATGTAGATGCTTTGTATAATGACATGTGGACACACGGCACATTCTTAAATGTAAGCCGAACACACTAAAACTATTCAGCATTCTATAAACCCCAAAGCCTTACAGACTTGGTAGGCCACACATATCTGCTCAATACTTTTTTATTGTCTTAATTGACCTTTTAATCATAAGGTAGCGTGATAAAAACTCCATTAATTTGTGGGGTAATGATAACTATATTATCTAAAAAGCCCAACCGAGTTTGCGCTAACTGTTGGTTTATGATATTGATAATTAATGTGCTTTTATTTTGTATTAGACATGTGCTTTACTCATAACCCATGCTCATAACTGACTGTATGTACCTTTCATGTTTACGGATGTGCAGCGTCTTTCTCTGCTTTAAGCTGTAAGCGTTAACATGGGTCAGTAAGTCTTATATGAAGGAAGGGCCTACCGTTCTATTATTTATTCCAGAATTATCATTTTATGTTCGATGATGTGTTCATACCATAGGTTCATACAAAATGTTTTAATCAAGAAGATGGAAAAAGACATTAGTTTGTTTCTTTATTTTGAAAAGTAATAACCGGAAGTAGCGCATATTTTATTTTGGTTGGTTTGACTGCGGGTCTGTTGAACAGAGTTTGTCTGTTGAGTTTACACTACACACTAGCCTTATCAGTTGCTGCCTGTTCTTCTGCCTCCTGCTGACAGTCAGTAGCCGTTGTATCGCGTGCTACTGTTCGAATGCAAACGAAGTAACTTGAGGTTAGCTTTGCAACGAACTGACAACTTAAGGAGTAAAATACAAGCATCCCACTTGTTGATCGTCTTCATGGACTCTGTTCAGGTAGGTCAGTAAGCTGGGTGACGTTACACATGCTGACACAAGTTAGCGTTAGCATGTCGCTAGCAGGGTTTGGCTAACAAGGGCTGGGCCAATTAGCCACAAGGTGACAAACAGGTAACGATGACTAGTTGTTTGGAGTGTCAACGGTAGTTTGTTTACACCTTGCTAACTATATTTCAATCAGTAGTCACTCTGCGTCTTTTTACACACCTTGTTTTTCATCCTCAGAAATTGGCTTCAGGGTTTACTCTGGACCTGGGACCATTGAAAGAACCTCTTGGGTTTATCCGTGTCCTAGAATGGGTAAGTAAAGTAAAAAAGTACGTAGGCCTACAGTTACTTTAAATTAGAAACCTAACCAAATTTACCTCAGTTATAAGTTATCTCTATGTGCCTTCCGCCTCGCTATCTAATCAGCGTTTCTCTCATTTGAGCCTCGTGATGTTGATATATTCCCTATTAGTTATTTCCACTAATTATACGTTAACCGACCCTTTATTGTTTTTGCAATATATTCAAGAACATAGTCGAAACTTTAAAGGCTGAAAAATAACGGCCAATAACTGCTGCAGGTTCCGCTGCCCCTCCTTTTTTCATGTGTAACGTTGGAGTCTTGGCCTTTGACCTGTTTACTGAGGGAAGTCATGCCGTAGCTTGAGGATTTACATTGCAGATAGAGCTGATTTTCCAATGTTAAACTTATGAGTATGCATAAGTATGGGGGGGGGGGGAGTGCCATAGTTTATGGGCGCTGTAGGCGTAGTTCTGTGAAGATAAGATAATAAGATGTACTTTATTGATCACAAATTGGGAAATTGTTTTGTTATCAAATTACTAGTATGAATTTTTTTTTTCTTCCTCCCAATTTTCGGCACCCCCCATGGATGGATACGCCCTTAGCATTCGCCTATACTGCCTATGCCAAGGGCCGGCCCTGACTCTTTCTATAGCAGTGATTATTTATAGCCGTAACTTTAACGAACTTGAAGCTCAGAAATCCCAGATATTGTGACTTCAGTGTTGAAATAGTCCGGCTGCATAATGACAGACAGCTAAGCAGCTCCAGCCAGTGTTGTTGTGGACAAATCAAGTGTAAAGAATCTGTTGTGAGGAATGCCATAGGTGGAGAATCACATGCGAGGATGTACACTCAACAAAAATCGAACAATTGACTTAAATAAATGTATTTTTATTCAAACAGATAACACATAACGGTATTATGTTAGTTGACAGCAATAATATTAAGTTTAAATAAAAAAACAATAGGTTCAACTTGGTACTATTGCTTTCAACTAACCTAGTACAATTATGTGGAACCTGTTGACATGGTACATTTAATTAAAGTCACCGGTACATTTGTTCAGTAAATCTATTCTGCTGCTCGGTGGAGCATGCTCTAAATATCTCTACCCTGTGAGTCTATGTGATAGACTTCATAAAGAGTCGTTTGAATGCACCTTATACTAAAAAAAGAAACATTTGGGGAACGTCCCCTCTAATGTGACAGTTAATACTCAGTGCTCTGTAAACAGCAGGCAGAGCTGTGTGTATTTAAGGCGTATACTTGTGGTTCAGCCATGTTCTGTTGGTAATTAACATACAGT
Organism: Gobionotothen gibberifrons; assembly: GCA_943591055.1. Lineage (NCBI taxonomy): Eukaryota > Metazoa > Chordata > Actinopteri > Perciformes > Nototheniidae > Gobionotothen > Gobionotothen gibberifrons. The sequence goes on from CALSBZ010004409.1 coordinate 185,881, forward strand.
GTACAGCAGATCTTATCTGCCTCTCTGCTGTGATTATCACTCCTGCCTGGCTTTTGATTCTACTGAAGTTTACTGCACAGTCACAATCAGTCACTATTTCAAACCTCAATACACATAAATATCACCAGAACAAAGTGTCTTGTGCGATTTTTTTCCCCCTGCGGTATATATTGCGTTTTTTTTGTGACCAACTTTTTATTGTTTTTTTTTTTTGCCCTCACAAAAGGGATTTATACAGATACAAATTATATAGACAATACAAAAAGAAAAAGAAAAGACAAAGAAAAAAATATAGGGAATCCCTTTCCCATGCCACCCCGTCCCTCCCTCTTCCCACCCATCTTGCCATTTCACAGAAAATCCTACCTGATGTTTTTTAGCAATCGTCTGAGTTCATCTATATATTATATATATTATAGCATAACAATTTATCCACATAAGATACATTCATACCTTTTTTTTTTTATATTGCGTTTTTTTTAACTATATTTAACCGGATGAAGGATTTGAGTCACGGACGTCTGGATCTTAACTGGTTGACTCATCATACCTTAAGTCATGATCTAGCATGTCATGATAATGCAGGTTGCTTCCCCTCAAATAAGGGGGTTCATCTGTGAATGAAGAAGAGTGGTGTCTAGAAGGGATCCAAGAGATTAAACGTATTACATTAAACTATAGGAAGCTTCATTATCACATTAGGGAATTAACATACGTGACCAAATAGGTCATTTAACTTTTTATTCCACAATTAAAACCGTTTTTGTGCAAATAGCAGCAAAGTAGTGGACATCTTTTAAACAACATTATAAAAATAAAATGAAGAACAGCTATACACCAGCTCCTTGATGCCGTGTTGAACCTTTCTCATATGGTGTAACACCGGCAAAGGCATCTGAAATAGTTGTTTGCTGTGCATGCAGACTCAGAGCCTGCATGTCACTCCACTCAAGGACCACTGACATGAGAGCCGCGCAGGTTTTCCTTTTGTAGCAAGCAGCAAAATAATTGTAACATGACTAAATATCGAACGCCCTAAAAAAAAAATGTATTTATAAAAAAAAAAAATATCGCATATCGCGGTTATCGCCATGACACGGTATATCGTTCAGCCCTACTACAGAAGGTCCAGTTGTGATAGACACGGTTCGCCACTGCCATTTATATGTCAAAAGCATATAAGACTGTGTTTATTTTCTTCTCATGTTCATTTCTAGTTCATCATTCCCCCTCTACTTTCAATGTTAAAAAAAATGTGGCCATCAATTCGTTGGCTCTAATTTTTCCTTTGAGAAATGTTGCTCTTTTAACATTTTCAGCATCGTACACATTGTTGTTCGTAGTTTTTCTACTTTAATTTTTCCAATTCTCCAGGCAGTTCATCAAGTTCCATTAGTTGTTTTCCGTCTGCTACAGTCTCAAGGCTGGAAAAAACAGAATTCTGTCAGGGAGAGGCATCCTTAGTATTTCAGCGCTGCCTAACTTTCTCTACTGTAATGCTGTGGAAGTATGCTTAGAATGGACATTACTGAATGTCAGACTGGTTTGTATACATGGACATTGGCCAGTAGGGTTCAGAGTCAGATGGAAGGTAGGTGCTGTCTCTGGTTGTTTTTGTAATCACAACCTGGCTCTAGTTTAGTCACTATTATTTCATGTTCATATGATGTGCTAGTAACGGTTGTTTTTTCTGAAATGTTAAATAGCCGATGTCAGAACCTTTTGATTTGCTGATCCGTCTCTGATCAGTCCCGCCACTCCCTGATCAGGAGAACTTGTGAGGAATGCTTCAGACAGTCTGTGGGAGGCTGAGTCATTGGACTCTGGGCAGGGAACCCTTCCTGACCCCCTATATGAGGGGTTTATTTGGGGTTCCGTCAGATTGGGTGGTTCAAACAGGGCTGAGATGTAAGCTGAGAAATGTTGTGGCGATCCATAGACACCTGAAACATGAAACCCATTCCTGGAAATCCTGAGTGACTTGAAGGTTACTAAATACTGCACAACAGTTCTCTGTGTGTGTTTCTGTTTATACGGCTGTCTTTCCTCTGCTGCACCAGGCAGGCTGTTCAACTCTGTGCCTGGCCCTGTGCTTTTCTATACAGAAGTTATAGCACTGAAAAGGACCCTGGTGATCTGGGAATGTGCTTCAGTAGATGTGGAATACATGACATGTTACTTGTTAGACGCTTTTATCCAAAGCGACTTACATACTCAATACTGTGGGCAATCCCCACAGGAGCAATTTGGGGTGAAGTGTCTCAGGGACACAACGACATGCTGACTGCAGTGGGGTTTGAACCTGTGCTCCCTGATCCCAACACCTACGCACTAGTCCACTGCCTCCCCTGGATGTGTTCAAACAAAGGACATTATTCTTAAGAGAAAGTACGGAACCAAGAAACACATGCTCTAATCAGGAGCTTTTTCATTGGAGGATGGATGTTCTGGGAATGGGTAGAGGAGAGTTGTGGGAGGGGGGGCCGGGGGGCTACAAGCTACTGTAGGCCTTGACAAAACAACTGCAACAACACCATTTGATTTGTATTGAAGGACACTTTCCTTCAGACCATATTACATCAAGGTCATTTTCCATATACACTCAGGTCTTCTTCTACTGGACTTTTACTCATACCTACTGTGAAAACAAACACCCACCTGAGGATGTTCATACTTTTAAAGGTCAATTCAAAACCTAACTTTTTTGTTTGGCTATTAATTCATTTAGTTGTGGTTTATTCAGTCATTTGTTTATCGTATTCAGTTGATATTGAGTGTTGTGTTAATCACAACGTAATGTGTTCCTTTGTCTATCGCTTTGGAGGGGAAATTGGTATCATTCTTTTTTATTTAATTACATTTTCTGTGAAGCACTTTTTGGAACCTTTTATGTGTGAACAGTCCTCTATAGATACATTCTGTTTCATTAATAACAAAGATTGCAACCAAGGTTTATGAGACCATCTTGCAAGTGCGACAAGGTTATAGTGATATGTGTAACCTGTCTTACAGCCACTGGCCAACATACTGTACTAAACTGAGAAACATGTAATACTACTTTTATAAGCAGTATAAAGATGTTGAGAAAGCTACGTTAGTAAGACCACTACAATTCCCCCCAAAGTAAACATAGGTATTCCAGCCATATAAAAAAACATCAAATATTTCCTCGCTACTTCCCACATATTAGTTTTATATGTGGCATGTGAGTGTTGACTGTCTGACAGAGAGCGGCTCCCTCTGCTCTGTTGCAACACATGTCTCTATTTGAACACATAGTGTCCTGCCTTTAAAAATAGGATGAAACAGCACCAGTCAGGAGCTCAACAGCATTGTAGTAAACTTATATCCTGTTTACAGATATAGTAGCATAACACGTTTTTCCTGGCTCAGTGCTGCCCAAGGGTGTACTAGGTCTTTGGGATGGATATAGTGTCATTAGGATTGTATTTGGCAGTAAGGCTAAAAAAGGTTTATGTTCAACATGGTGCTCAGTAAAATACTGTACAGGCCTGAAAATGTGTCCTGAGCTAAACCCTGTACAGCATTGTTCAGCCTGTCCCTAGTTTCAGCGTGGTGGGTTACTCTCGTGCTTCAATGAAGATAAGCTGTTCAAATTGACTAAATCTTGCTACACAATTCATCCCCCTCTCTGGACAGTTGGCTGAAGTAGATGCATCGTCCAGCCTGCAGTCTGCAGCACTGCAGCTGATTCTCTGGTGACCCTGGAGTGGCATCCCAGTTTTTCTGCTCAGTCAGTCCATGTTGAGGCTCAGAGGAAATGGTGTGGGTTCCTCTCTGCTTTCCATTCTTCCTGCTGTGGTCTGCTTTGTGTCAGCATAGTTGAAATCAAAACAACTTGTTTCTCTCCTTTTAGGAAAATGTCAGTGTTTTTCTCAATGCTGCACTGCCCGTCCAAAGAAAATAGGTGCACACTCTTATATCTCGTTGGACAGCCTTTAGCTCTGAGTACGACACTCAGTTGCCGTGGCATCATTTTGATAGGCTGCTGCAATGTCACAAAATGTATTTCTGTCCAGGGTTGGATTCATTTTCCTTTTATTAATGATGGGAGAGTCGCACGCTGCGCAGACTCTTCTCCAGCACATCCCAAAGATTCTCAATGGGGCTGAGGTCTGCACTCTGTGGGGGCCCGTCCATGTGAGGAAAGGGTGTCTCCTGCTCCCTGAACCCCTCATTCACAATGTGAGCCCCCCTGGCATTGTCCTCTTGGAATATGCCCGTGCCATAAGGGAAGGAAAACTCCATTGATGGAAAGACCTGGGGCCTCATTTATAAAGGGATATACGCTAAAAAAATGGCGTACGGCAGTTTCTACGCAATGTTTGCGATTTATAAAATACTAACTTGACGGGAAAACGTGCGGTCCTCCACGCAAACTCTAACCCATGCGTACGCACTAAGCACAAACACGGGAGAGACGAGAAACTGCGACACCGTTGGCAGAAGGAAGAATGGAGAGAAATATGTGGAAATAATACCATAAATAAAATGTTACCTCTCATTTATCATATATGAAGAATTCATTTTCAAACATTGATTAAAGCCAATCTTAAAATGATTTAACAAACGCCTGTTTGAGACTCCTCAGTGCACACAAAAACATAACTGGGAGAAATAAACTAATATGGATATGTTATTTAAAACCACCTCGAATATGTTGTGTTAATGTTATGAAATGTTTTCTCATAAATGATGCGGTAAGCAGGAGGACAGAATTACGTTTAAACTGACGCCGTGTTGCATTTCTATAGGTTATAGATACGAGCATGGTTTTATATACTGTCATGTTTAATCGTGTTTTATGCCGTTTGCCAAGACTTGATAAGTCGCTCGTAAAACACAGGAGGTATGGAAACTAAGAACACCATATGTGGTAAATTGTACCGCTAATATAACACAACACATTAGTTGTATTTCCTTCAACTGGTGGATATAGAGTTGCTGCGGAGGGGGGGGTTGAGATGCACAGGCTGCAGTGGAGACGCTGCGCACAGCTGATCGACAGCTGGGACACAAACCACCAAATACAAACACATAATTCAGATCCAGTCGTCATGACTCTACTCCGGAGGGATCCCCCGATCATTTCTTACAGTTTCTCATCAAGGGGGGGTCTCCTGTCCCCGGTACAAACACACTGCCTGAGGAAGGCTATGTGGATTTCTTTTGTCATTAACCTTTTTCGGACCACTTATTTATTTATTTTGGTGACGATCTGACCTCCATGCTGCTACTCTGGTTCAAACTGCATCCACCAAACAATATGGTTTATCTCGACCTCCCCAAAATAACCTAAATCTGACACGGTGTGAGATGTTTTTTTGGCTGTTCTGTCGTCATTTCCTGCGATCTTCTTCATGCAGTCAGTCAACATGAATGAATGAATGGGCGTTTCTTTGACTATTTATAGGCACATATGGGCGTTACGTGAAGCCCGCAAAAGCTGCACCGCATTTCGAGTCGGTTGTGATTTATAAAGGGAAACCGGCGTAGGAAGCGCCATACGCACTTTCCTCGCCGGTACGCAATGTTTGGTGAATCGGAAAGTGGCGGAACATTTATGGACCTATTTTTCGGATTTCTACTACGTAAGCAACCTTCCCACGTCAATCCTACGCACGGCGTTATACATGAGGCCCCTGGTCATTCAGTATATTCAGGTAGTCAGCTGAGTCGGTCATTCTTTGGGAACATAATGTTGCTGAAGATAGACCTGACAAACTGCAGCACCCCCAGATCCTAACACTGCTCCCACAGGCTTGTACGGTAAGCACTAGGCGTGATGGGTACATCACTTCATTCGCCTCTCTTCTTACAATGATGCGCCCATCACTCTGGAACAGGGTCAATCTGGATTCATTGATTTGGTTTTCATAATGCGTTGGACAGTTCTTTACCCGATGTAAATAGTTTCGGCAATGTTCTTAGTTGTTTCCTTTGCTTGATGCAGGCCAATCATGTGACCCTTCTGAAACTGATTAACATCCTTTCACGACTGCAGGATGTGTCTTCCGACATGGTTCTTTAAGAACTGAGAAGCTGCTCACCGCATAGGGTTAAATAACTTGTTCCAGCTGAAACATGGAAGGCTCGGCTTAGTTAAATCCAGTTGGTGACTTTGGCAGTACGTTGTGACACTAACTGCTGCAGACTTTTTAATCACCTGACATCTCGTTACCTATGAGATGTGAGAGTTTCAAATCTAATAAAGTTTTTGCTCTGAATGCTGCTGTTGTTTATGGTGTTTTTGGCAGATCTCTTTTTGAGCTAAATGTATAACGGTGTTTCTAATACTTGCTGTTGTACTTACTTGCTCCATTACCAATTCTTTTTCATTTAATTTCAACATTTAAAAGTGAAAAAACATGAAATGAAAAGTAATTGAGCTAAATGGGCAGTTACTCCAAAGTGTTGTCACTTTAAAGGATGCGGCTGGTGTTCTGGGTCTCCTGGACAGGTCAGTCTGTTAGACTACACTACAGTAACCTCTCGTCAGTCAAATAGAATGTAGATGTATGCTTTTTGTAAGAGCTACACTAGTTGAAGCTCAGTGTGGTGTGTCAGCTTTATATTAAAGGGTTAGCCATTTTAGTTTTCAGCTCAGTGAGCAGGGAGGGAGTTTCCTGTGTGGAAAAAGGATGTAAGAACGGGGGGGGGGGGGGGGGGGGGGGGGGGGGGGGGATGTTGAAGTGTGGTGTTTGTTGAAAATCACATCTGTTATTGGAAGGGAAAAAGCATCATTGTATCAATACTATATTGACTTAAATGTGGGAGGCTGGTCAGCAGTTGGCTTTAATTCGTTTATCATAAAACATTTAATCTATTACAACTACAGCTGCAGTATCAGGTAAGATTTCCATAAAACCAAAAGCCTCACAACTTTAAAATACCTCTTATTAAAAACCTCTTCTCCTTATGTTTCTCTGCCTCCACAGGTCTTCACCATCTTTGCCTTTGCCACCACTGGAGGTTACTCTGGGTCATCCCACTTTACAGTCAACTGCAATGCAGCTGAACCGAAGGATGTGAATCCTGTGTTTGCCTACCCATTCAGGTACTGTCCAACACTGCACTGCTACCAGCCATAGAGCTTCACCTCTTATTGAAGGTGTGTCCACATTACTGCCAATACTACAGGAGATTTCAAAAAGAGAGAGACTGAATATGTTAAAATATCATTTTGAATGAAGTATTGTGGAGCTGCAAATATCATTCTCCAGACTTAACCAAGCACATTTTTTGGTACAGTCCTAAACGAATCCCACCACAGTTATTTTTATATATTTTTCAATGATAATGGGAATAATGATGCAAAAATGATGAACCGCTCCTATATCGTAATCCAATACCAGTCAAAATAATCGCAATTAGATATATTTTACAAATCTTGCAGCTACATTTTGATCTTACTTTCCAGTAAATCACTGTTCACAACCGTAGCGTAAGACAACATATTTATCCTTTCTGTCCCCCTTGGTTTTTAGCCGGCTTGAGCATATCATTTTCTGATATTGGTTGCTCAGAGCAGTCAACCAATCAACAGAGGAGGGATCCCTCTCCCAGGACGGACAGACGTGCAATAGATGCCGTGTGTAAATCGAAAAGATAATACATTTACAGCGTAGGTAGTCCAAATGTTTGGAAATGCATTTGTCTATAATAAGAAGCAGTCACAGTGCAATTTGATTAATGAGTTACTTATTACTTAAGCTCTTATTATTTTCCCTTACTGATAATCATAGAATTGTGTGTACTGTATGTGGGAGGCTGTGGCTCAGTGGGCTAGTGAGTTGATCAGAGGAGCAACTGCAGTCAGCATGTCGTTGGTTCCCTGGGAAAGACACTTCACCCCAGATTGCTCCTCTGGGGATTGCCCACAGTACTGAATGTATGTCGGTCGCTCACATGTGATGTAATGTGTGTGAATAACCCATCCGTGTTGTGTCCCCGTCAACCAATATACCAAAATGATAGTAGATTATTCCTACTTCCTTTTGGTCATTGTGGTATTCTGTTGAGGGTCTTCTCTTTTGTGTGTAGTTAGTGATTTTAAGAAATGTTCTGAAAACAATTCAGACCTATGTGAGTTGTCTTTCTGATGAAGCTGATCTATGGCCATGCAGATGAGTTGAAGGTTCTGTTTAATTAATACACAGAGTCTTGTAAAAGAAAGTCTCGCCTAACCCTTTTATATTCTCTCTACTTGCATTCCTCGGATAGAAGAGTAACCCAGGTGAGGACTTGTTTTCTTTGAAGTCACTGAGTAAAAACCAGAGTCATCTGAGTGGCTGTTAGAACGTGTTCTCCTTTCTCCGTACCCCTGCAGGTTGCCCAAAAGCCCATACCAGATACCGCCATGTAACGGCAGCACACCAGATGACACCTACCTGCAGGGCGACTTCTCCTCCTCTGCAGAGTTCTTTGTGTGTGTTGGTGTGTTTGGGTTCCTGTATTGCACCGCCACACTGGTCCTTTACCTGGGCTTCCAACACGTCTACCGCCAGACCTCCCGGGGTCCCATCATAGTGAGTACTAATCTGGGGCCATATTCAAATGAGTACCAAAATGATCACCTAGGGGGAAAAGAGAATTTGTCACAGATTCCCAGTGAATCAGAACAACTAATCAAAGACCTGAGTTGACATCACAGCAAGCTGTAAGGCTGCCTTAAAAAGGCCATATTCTGCTTTTTGGAGTTTCCCTTTCCTATAGTGTGTTCTATAGGTGTGTGTGCATGTTGATGGTCTGCACAGGCTCAAATCTCTGTTCGCCCCAGAGGGACTTTTCTCTCCTGCACACTCCCTAAAATACAATATGTGAATAAGCATAATGTGTATTCTTGAAGAACGTTAAACATGTGAATGAGGATGTTACCTCAAAGATAACACGCAGAATTATTATTTGAAATGCCAACCGTTGGACAATTTGATTGGGGCTGTTTTAATGACATTCAAGTTATTAAATATCCCTACTATTTTGTCACCAGAACTAGGGTATAGCCTTAATCTTATTGTCAAACAGAAAGACAGCAACAGATTTATTTATCATAACACTGTTCAGTTTTTTTCTTGAGGAGCTTGTAAACTTCCACATCAGTAGGCAAAGTAGCCATTAACGGAACATTATATAGAGATTGTGTAAATATGAATTACATTATAAACAAGGATGAAAAGGGTACCCGAAAGTCCTGGATTTTGTTCTTGGAATGAGAGCTTACTCATTGTCAAGTAGACAAAGTGTTCTCGGTCTGAATACTAGTATGTTCACACACACTCGGTGTTTACTGTCTACTCTCATCAGGACCTTGTGGTGACCGCGGCCTTCGCCTTCCTCTGGCTCGTGTCCTCCTCAGCCTGGGGCAAAGGCCTGACAGATGTGAAATGGGCCACTAACCCAGATCACCTAGTGATGAATGATCAATGCAATAGCACCTGCAAACCAGGGGAGTTTCCTTCCATGGGCCGCCTCAATGCCTCTGTGGTAAGTCATGGTGTCAGGATGGAACCCTTGTCTTTTTCTCTGCAAACAGAATCTACCTACGGGTACAAATAAATAACCTGAACCTGAACCTGATGGTCCAGTAGTGCATATTGGTCCTATAAGGGAGAATGTGTTATGGTATAGTGTATAGCACCTTTCATGTACAAAGCAGCCCAAAGACCTTTACAGAAAAACACAACAACCATATTCAAATAATATAAACATAGATACAGAACAAGATAAAACATCTACAGTGATCCTAATGAAATTCCCTTGAATGAAAGCTGACAAGAAATTAAAATAGGTTAAAATACAACCATTTTAAAATGTAAAATAAAAGCAAAACAGAAAAACTACAGTAAAACATGGACAATGATACTATTGAGAATTGAAAGTTAACCCAAATTAAAAGCCATATTAATTTGCTATAAGACACGACCAGGCCACTTGTTTTGAATATGACATACAAGACAACCTTCTGGTGAAACAAATAATTGTGCTTTTGTGATGCTTATATCCATATATCCTTTTTTTTATATCCACTTTATTTTTCCCTGAAATGTATTGTATAGATCTGCCTATCAGCCTTTTAGTATTTTGAATCTATAGCGTTACAATTGAAAGAATAATAAAGGATATCATTAATTTAACTGTTTTACACTAAAACATAGTAGCGTTATTTCTAAGATGTTCCTTTCTGATGGTGCTGGTAGGACGCTTCATAAAAACCCTGCAAAGCCCATACCTGAGGGTATACAGTACATCTGTCTAAACATTGTTTTTGTCCAAAAGCAGGCCTAGCTGATGATGGAGAGTTGGCATTTTGCCATATTGGCATTGTGTTTTAACTACAGCTGTAAAACTGTGTATGAACATGCTACACACTGAGTGCGTTCACCAGCTGTGGACTGTCTGGAAGATCACAATTAGCATTTTGTTAAAGATGAGCGCCTAATATCAACCCTAGCGCCACTACTTAGTCTATCGATTTAAAAAAAGCAAAGTATTCCACATACTTCTGAGGGTGGCTAACAAGGTATTATGTTGTATATCAGTGATCTAGCGCCTAGTGCCACCTGGTGTTTCAAATAAAAACGGACTTTCCCTTTCATAGCTGCAGCAGTGTAGAATGAACAGTTTACAAAAGTAATGCAATATTTAAGTTAATCTGTGAATGCAATACTTATTTACATTGGTTAAATATAATGTAAGTGTTGATGTTTAAGTGAAACATATTGTAAGCCTTACTTTAAAGTCACCAGTATTCATATTTCATTGTGTTTTTCTCCAAATCAATGATGCCTTTTATTAGAGAGGGTGAGTTTTAGGAGTTGTCACTCATCTGTTTCCTGTGTTTCTGCAGATATTTGGCTTTTTGAACTTGATCCTGTGGGCCGGTAACTGCTGGTTCATTTACAAGGAGACTCCTTTCCACAAGGATCCCAACCCACCAGCAACCATGGAGGAAGAAGGGGCCCCCGGGCCTTAGCCACATCACTTTTCCAGGGTCCTTAATCATTGCCCTGTGCCCACAGCTTTGTACCCAACACTGGTCTCTGATGGAAACATGCACAAATGGATACAAAAGGAAGGCAATTGTCCCAAATACCCCCCTCGACATCCCAACACGACTCAATGTACTAATTTCTTTTATTAATCGGTCCTCACTGTATGTCTTTTGGTGTTCAGATCAGCAGAGAAGCTAATGCACACCTGTTGTTGTTCTGAGCAAGAGTCCAGAGTAGGTAAGAGTTTCATTATGTCATCTGTAAGAGGAAGTACAGCACAGATTCCAAGTACTGTCATTCTAAACACGTCAATCACTTGACATCACTTGATTGAAGGTCAATGAAGTGAATGCTCGTGTTTTCCTCCAGTTAAAGACACGACTGATGCCAGAGCATGTCCTCTTTTCTCTCTTCTGAACTGCCTACAGCTAAATTAAACGCTTTGCAAAATTCCCACTAATGTTCTGATCTACTGACACACACACACACGCACGCACACGCACACGCACACGCACACAAGTTTCAACACACTCTGATTCTCTTGTGCCTTAAAAGAATACACTAAGTAAAAAAATAACCCTACAATCTACTGCCCTTTTATTATGAAAGTGTCGTTTAGAGTTTCATGTTGGTTGTGACAGCATTTGCGACAGCTATGTTTTATTTGTTCAGAACAAGTCAGGTTCTCTGCATATTTACTGCTGCAGCTGTACATGCCTTCCCAGTGGAGGGACCTGTTTCATTTCTTGTTTGATCAACATGTTACATGTACACTACTCCATAACACCAATGCTCTTTTTGAACCAGACATTATTTATAGGCTTCATATGTATTTTAAACTACATGTATTGGTTCCGTGGAATATTTTAGAACCAATGTTGGGTTTCTGTTCGCATTCCCCAATGAAAAAGTGTCAGTGTAAAGCTTCTCCTTGATTTATTTTGTAATGTCAGATTTGTTGTTAAACATATTCTACCACTGAGTAGCTGTGGCTTAATCGTGTGATGATAAATAGTTCAAATAGCAATTGTGTAATTCTAATGACCAGTGCCCATATTGCTGCTCTACCACCAATGCCTTACACTACAGGCGGCTGTAGTGACCTGCTACAGTGGAAGACATGGCATTGCACTAAGAGAGTGATCTCTATGAAGTCACTGTTACTGGGCAACCTGTGCAGCAAGTCATATATCTTCCACATCATATTGAAATTTGACACATTAGTGAAATGTTTGATCATTTTAGTTTAATTGGAGCACAGTAATATGTTGAATGCTTACGTAATGGTTTATTACATTTGGACTTCATGTATTGTATACCTTGTTGTGCAAAAGGAAGCAATGTCTGTATTTACAAGTGTAAAACATGAGAGCTGTAACTTCTGAACTCTGTCTCCTTTTCTTAATGTCTTGATGGATTTGTACACGCACCCTCATGCTTTACAGACATTATAGCATATTTACAGTTAGTCTGCTCTACGTTTTTTGTAGAAACTAATATCCTGCTTAAACAGATGTGATCCAAAGTGAGCGGATTCATTCAGATTATGTTGGTAAAAAAGTGTCTTCGTCAAATAATGCTGTGGCGCCACATTCAAAAATGTAATCAGTAGTGATTTCAGTTTCCTGGATTTTGAATCCGATGTCAGCACTACTCTGACTCATCCCAGAGCTCTGCCTCAGCAGCACTCCTCTCTCCCACCAGCAGGGAGCACTGTTTACAACTGGATGGTACTATACAAAACTGTCCACAGAGGAGTGGTCCCCAAACTTGTAGCTTGTGTCCCATTAAAAGAAGCAAAGCTTTATTGTGCTGTTGAAGCCTTGAAGGGGTTTTCCCTCTAACATTATGTCACTCAATAACTTACGAGTCCTGAAGAGTTGAAGGTACGTAGAGTGTGTGTTTGAGGTGACCAGCATTTTTTTGACAAGAGGCTAGAAGGAGGGTAGAACATCGTTCCAGATGTATTGTCTCTCCTCCTCCATGCAGGTCACCTTTAACCCTCCTGTTGTCTTCGGGTCAAATCTGACCGATTTACTACTTTCATCAATCATAACTTATTTTGTTTTACGTTCGATTGCATTAAGCCTTTATGATATCCTTCACAGTAGACATTTGAACATACAGTATATGGCTGATCACCACTTTCATTGAATTTTGGATGATTTAGTCAACTTTGTAACACCCATGGTGTTCCCGGTCAAAAATTACCGCCATAAAGAAAAGGAATTGGTAACCATCCAGATCAGATAAAACACACACATACTCTAGATGTGTTCCCCCCTTTATATATACAGTCTATGGTCGTCCCCCCCCCCCTTATGTGCCCACCCCCCCCATGTGAATCACACCTGGCACACACAAACACACAGAACAATTTGATACATTTCCCGCTCTTATGTGCCCCTCCCCCCACATGGATCACACCATGGCACACGCAATACATGTTCAGTGTCTATTCTTTGTATATGTACTGCAGTTGTTCATGTATACCAGTAGTCTGATACCATATTTACAGTTTGAAAGGGTGTTAAAACAAATTTGGTGATGATTAATGTTTTTTGTGTTAATGTAATAGCAGTTAAAACAGGACCGGTCAAATTTGACCGCGAACACCAAAGTAAGGGGGGGGAAACAAAGACAATAGGAGGGTTAACTAGAAGTATGCCTTAAAGCAGTTGTTCCCAACCTGGGGCGCGCCAGGCCTCAGATGATTTGAGGCCAAATATCATTTTTTTAATACATGTTTTACATATAATTGTAACGCAATACATGATTGTCACTAAAAGCCTTGTCTCTACATTACAATAAAATATAAAAAATAATTGATTAATTAATTTGAATACAAATTCAAGTTAGTAGCTAATATAGGCATAAAAAGACAGAAATGTATAATTCTTTCTTTAATAGAAATGTTTCTTCTGCCCGTAAAATGTCCAAACCAGGCTTTTCTGGATAAGCGCATTTTTAAAACATAGTCATTGTCCATGCCAGTTTCAGATTATTTGTCACAGTTGCTCCGATCAGATCGGTCTCCTCCATTATGTAGATTATTTACGACTTTTAAATCCACATAAACACATCGGCAAAACCCGGCTTACTTTGAGCATGTGTTTTAAACAGTTTAATCCCTTTGTGAATTGTTTCCACTTGCGCCGTCCTTTAAATGGGACCTATCATGCAAAATGCACTTTTGTACGTCTTTTATACATGAATATGTGTCCCCGGTGTGTCAGGGAACTCACCAAGTGTCAGAAAACACAACGATAGTTACGGCTGTAACTACGGTTCTATGAGTCCCGGATGACCGCCAGAGGCGATGCTTTTAGCACTGGATATGTCCATCGCGCCCATGCGCAGCTCGAGTACCAATACCAACAAAGTCACCTGTGACCCACGTGACACCGGCTATATCAGCCGGTGTCGTCAAAGGATCTGTTCCCAGAATCTTCTCGCGAGCACACAAGAATTCTGAGTGACAGGATACTCTGGCGGTCATCCGGGACTCATAGAACCGTAGTTACAGCCGTAACTATCGTTCTATTTCGTCCCTACTGACCGCCAGAGGCGGTGCTTTTAGCACTGGATGACCAATACCAACCATGTCATGAAGAATCCAAGCACTTACTCACGGAGCTTGGCAACAGGACCACACCCAGAGGGTGAGGAGTGGCGACATTGACCCGGTAGAACCTGGAGAATGTGCCAGAAGACGCCCATGCCGCCGCGGCGCAGATGGTCTCCAGGGGCACCCCTCTTAGGGCAGCCCACGATGTTGAGATGCTTCTTGTAGAGTGGCATCTGACCCCTGATGGCAGGGGGGCGGCCACTGGCCCCGTAGTGATGGTATCAACCACCCAGTGGGATAGCCGCTGTTTCGAGAGAGCACGACCCTTCCTAGTGCCGCCATGGCAAACGAAGAGCTGCTCTGACTGCCGTATGCAGGCCGTGGCATCAATATACGCCCTCAGGGCACGCACAGGGCACAGCAATTCAGGCGTGCCGCTCTCCTGTGGAATGTTAAAGCGTGCCAGCTGGATCGGCCGATTGGAGTGGGCTAGTGGAAGCACCTTGGGCAGGAACGCCACATTCGGCCAGAGGGCAACACCCGAGCCATCGGAGTTCCACCTCACGGAGAGGGCATGAAGCTCTCCGACTCGCTTCCCTGAGGTTATGGCAAGCAGAAATGCTGTTTTCAGGGACAGCCACTTAGGCCCGACCTGGGCCAGGGGCTCGAAGGGAGGAGATGATAGGGCGTCCAGCACTAAGGGCAGGTCCCAAGCCGGAGCCCTCGGGGTGCTAGGGGGACGCTGCCGTAAAGTCCCTCTCGTAAAGAGGGACACCGACCTGTGGCACCCCGCCGTGGCGCCGTCGACCCGAACATGTCGGGCAGAAATAGCAGCCACATAAATTCAGAGTGGAGTGAGAACGTCCACTATCTAGAAGGGACTGTTGTCTAAGCAACAACGTACATGCTGTCCCCAAGGGACACGCACATTCTTGCCCCCCAGTTGGGGTCGAAAGTGCGTGAGTGCAAGCTGCACAGCCTGAAGCTCTAGCGTGTTGAGCTGGTGCGCACCCTCCTGGGCAGACCGCTGACCCTGAACGGTCCTGCCCTGACGCACTGCAGCCCCCCCTGAGAGACATGCACCTATGGTGATGGTCTCCTGGCGGGATGGGATGGCGCCCATGGGCGCGCCCCTCAGGAGATAGGCCCTGCCCCTCCGGCGTGACAGAGAGTGGAGGCAATGCTGCGACACCCTGACTTCCCTGTGCCTGTGCCACTTGGCGTCCAAGTGAAACCTGTTCAGCCACATCTGCATGGGCCGCAACGACAGCGGGCCTAAGGGCCCAGCGGCCGAGGCAGCCGCCAGTCTGCCCGAGGGCCGGAGGGACTGAATATCAGGCACCATCTTGCCCGGCCCACGTGGAAGTAGGCATCCCTCAAGTCCACGGTCGAGAACCACTCCATCTGTGCATGTGCAGTGGTCAGCATATAGAATGGCAACACCTTCAGGAATATGTTGATTCCTCTGAGGTCCAAGATCGGGCGAAATCTGCCGACTTTCTTGCTCACGAGAAAGTACGCCGAGTAGAATCCCCTGGGCTAAGCAGAGGGTCTTACTGGCTCGATTGCGTCCTTGGACCGAAGGACGGACGACTCCTGGGCCAGAGCTAGGGCCCCTGCCGGATCGCTGACCCCTTGGGCCGGTAAGGCTCTGGGGCACGAGGCCGCCTGGAAGGCGGGCGACCTGGGGCACGAAAGTCATTGGGAGGCGGTTGAGTGGGCCGCTACGACCTCTGCAGACCACCCCTGTAATCCGGCGGCTGAGTGCGGCTGCTAGAGCGGCCCCTGGGCCTGCTGGGAGTGGGCACAGGTCTGCGAAGACCCGAGAGCTGCTGCCTGGTCTGCCTAGCTTGGGCAGCACATTCCAGTGCCTCCAGGGCAGCTGACCCCAACAGCTCCCCTGGCTCGACTGGTACGCTACGGAGGACTCTCCTACATGCCTCCATTAGTGGTGACTGGGCCAGCCAAACCTGGCGACAAGTCTGTACCGGAAAGGACATAACTCGTCCCAATTCCCTAGCCATTAGGGCAGAGGCCTGCAGTAATGCATCACTGATGCCCAGCAAAGAAGGCTCGGCCGGAGCCTGCTGCAGAGAGGTGGGGAAAGCCAGCATTAGATGGGAGAGGGAGTTCCCGATACGACGCATACGTGCCGCTACGCCGTAGGCCCTACAGTAGGGCACCTGACCCCAGGCCTTAGAGCCTCGTGGAGCTCCCTCAGGTACTCCTCTGAAGGAGGAACGGTGAGGGGGACAGGGGCAGGGCTACGGCTGAAGAAGGCGCTAGCCTGAGCCAAGTCGGCCTGCGGAACCGGAATCTGCAAGTGAGCCAGGGCCGTACGAATAGTGGCCACCATGGAGTCGTCCTCCATGCCCTGCATAGAACCCTGAGCAGAGGAGAGGGAACCCTCCTCGAGCGGGACCTCGTCCTCCATCTCTTCATTGAAGAGTTTTAGCCGAAGCCATTAGCGACAAGGCGTCCTCATCCAGAGGTGCGTCAACCGAAGAAGGTGCGTCAGCCGAAGGAGGTGCATCAACCGAAGGAGGTGCGCCAACCGAAGGCGGCACACTAGCAGCCCCCACACCGGGCCCAGGCTGAAGGGCCAAGAGGCGACTTCATCATGCCCCTATCGGCAGCTAGCTGATCCACTTTAGAGGACAGCCTGTTTCTAGTCCTTCTATTGGGGGGAGCACCCATAGCCATCGCTCCCTCAAGTCGCCGGGAGCGGCCGAGTTGATCTGGAGGAGGATGTGACAAGGAGAGGTGTCTGTTGGCTGCTGCCAGATGTTCCACCTCGGTGATCCTAGCCACTCTGAGCGCCCGAGGCATGCAGCTACAGCTCATGCAGGCGTTTACCGTGAGAACCTCCCTCAGATGCTCGAATTTCGTCCCCACTGACCGCCAGAGGCGGCCGAGGCAAGAGGGGCAGCGTTCGTGGCCGTCCTCTGGCTCAAGAGAAGCCATACAGGCGCTACATAAATGAGCCATTCTGTAGGTAGCCAGATGCAGCGTAGCCGGGAGCGGGTGCGGGAACACAGCCTTCACCAGCTACCTGCTTAATGGAAAGAGTAGAGCGTTGCTGCTACTCGCCGAACAGAAAGAGGGATGTAATTACACCCACGTTACCGGCAGAGGGAGCAGGAGCGAGAGCACTGCCTTCACCTGGATGGATTAATAAACACGTCACTGGCTGAGTTAGAGACGAATGCCAGATGCAGCATAACCAGGAGCGGGTGCGGGAACACAGTCTTCGCCAGCTACCTGCTTACCGGAAAGACAAGGCAGTTCCGCGTCTACCAGGAGCGGGGGCGAGAACACTACCTTCACTGGTTGAGTTAGAGACGAATGCCAGATGCAGCGTAACCGGGAGCGGGTGCTGGAACACAGCCTTCACCAGCTACCTGCTTAACGGAAAAACGAGGCAGTTCAGTGCCTACCAGGAGCGGGGGCGAGAACACTGCCTTCACTGGTTGAGTTA
>CALSBZ010004409.1:203948-223981 GCA_943591055.1 Gobionotothen gibberifrons
AGAACACTGCCTTCACTGGTTGAGTTAGAGACGAATGCCAGATGCAGTGTAACCGGGAGCGGGTGCGGGAACACAGCCTTCACCAGCTACCTGCTGAACGGGAAGAGTAGAGCGATGCTGCTACTCGCCGAACAGAGAAAGGGATGTAGCTACATCCGCATTACCGGCAGAGGGAGTGGGAGCGAGAGCACTGCCTTCACCTAGCTGGGTAAAATAAAGAAGCTTAACAGTACACGCAAGACGTTAGCCGAGCGGCTGCTGCTAACGATCAAGCGAGATCAAGTCAAATAACATACATGTTTAAGACCAGATGACTAGCTTCTAAAGAAGAGAACAGCACAGAGCCGTAGTTACAGCAGTAACCATGGCCAGTGCTCACACGGCATATAACCGTAGTTACAGTCGTAACTCTGGCCAGTACTTACACGGCCTGAAACCATAGTTACAGTAGTAACTATGGCCAGTACCTACACAGCATAGAGCCGTAGTTACGGTATTGGCTATGGCCAGTACATACACGGCTTGGAACCGTAGGTTACAGTAGTAACTATGGCCAGTACTTACGGCTTGGAACTGTAGTTACAGTAGCAACTATGGCCAGTACTTACACAGCAAGAGCCGTAGTTACGTTATTGACTATGGCCAGTACTTACACGGCTTTAAGCCGTAGTTACAGTAGTAACTATGGCCCGTACTTACAGCTTAGAACCGTAGTTACAGTAGTAACTATGGCCAGTACTTGCACCGCATAGAGCCGTAGTTAGGGTCTTGACTATGGCGGCTTGGAACCGTAGTTACAGTTGTAACTATGGCCCGGTAGTAACTCTGGCCAGTACTTACACGGCTTGAAACCGTAGTTACAGTAGTAACTATGGTCAGTACTTACGGCTTAAAACCGTAGTTACAGTAGTAACTATGGCCAGTACTTGCACCGCATAGAGCCGTAGTTAGGGTATTGACTATGGTCAGTACTTACGCGGCTTGGAACCGTAGTTACAGTAGTAACTGTGACCCAATATTGGGAGGATGAAATCCTCTTTAATGGCCACACATGCAGAGCACACAGCACACAGAGAAGATTGTTCTCTGTTAAATGATTCACTAGGAGCGGTAAATATAACGATATAGCGCTACTGCAACCATACCATGCGTTTACCGGGAGCAGGAGCGGGAGCGAGAGCGCTGCCCTCACCGGCTGAGTTAAATAATGAAGCTTAACAGTACATGCAAGGTGTTAGCCAAGCGGCTGCTGCTAACAATCAAGCAACCAGGTCAGAACACAATGTTAAGACCAGATAATTAGCTTCTAAGAAAGAGAACAGCCCGCGTGGAACCGTAGGCCATGGTTACAGTAGTAACCGCACCTGCAGAGCACACAGCACCCGCAGAGCACACAGCACCCGCAGTAAAGATTGTTCTCTGCATATCATCCTAGTACTAGGAGCAGTAATACGGCGAAATAGCGCTACTGCAGTCAAACCCTATGTTACTGGGAGCGGGAGCGAGAGCGCTGCCCTCACCGGCTGGGTTAAATAATTAAGCTTAACAGTATATGCAAGGTGTTAGCCAAGCGGCTGCTGCTAACAATCAAGCGACCGAGTCAGAACGCAATGTTAAGACCAGAATAATTAGCTTCTATGGAATAGAAAGTACTTACCTTACTCTCTGCATCTAAACGAAAAACGTTAATATGACACTCTGTGCTTTCCATACTAAATTGAATGAGGGACGCAGTCAAAGCTGGGACTCGAATGCTAATGATAGCTCGGGCACAACGCCACAGCTTTCAAAAGAGCATAAGGGCAACTTTATGGGAGAGGAAGCGGGAACACTGTCGTCAACAGAAAGTCTAGCCAACAGAAATAAGACGGCAATCAGGACAACTTGGCTGGGAGAGGGTGCGGGGACACAGCCATCACCAGCAACAAGCTGACACAAACCTGTCTGTCGAGGCTCTGCACAGCGCACAGCCGGCCACAGCTCCTGGAGGACGCGTTAACGACCCGTAGCTCCGACTGTCAGTCGCGAAGCTGCACGCAGCCAGCTGCTTGCTGGCCGCTGAAATCCCTCAGATCAAACGTTCAAACCTGAACGCTGTAGGCTACAAAAATTTAGCCGTGGCACTCTCGCGCAGCGAGAAGATGAAAGGAGCAGATCCTCTGACGACCACGGCTGATATAGGGTCACAGGTGACTTTGTTGGTATTGGTACTCGAGCTGCGCATGCGCGCGATGGACATATCCAGTGCTAAAAGCACCGCCTCTGGCGGTCAGTAGGGACGAAATAGAACCCTCTCTCTTTTCCTCCATATGCAAATCTCTAAAAACGGGGCTGCAACGGAGCTGATAAAGATTTGAATTTTTCTGACGTCAGAAAAGGGGTGCTCCGCCTATATGGGCAACTCTCCACCCATCAGGGGAATCGGGGGTTGGGCCATGGCCACAGCCATTGCTGCTTGAAAGCGCTGGAGACGCTGTAGTACATATGCCAGGCCTATAAGTGACGCTGTAGTCTGCCACAAAAGCAGCGAAGAAGACTTCTCACAGAATCAGAATCAGTCCAGGGCTGGAATAGAACAAATAGAGCGAAATGAGGCATGGCCAAAATGCATGATCTGTTTGGTATTTTGAAAAAAAAACTTCACAGACATGTTTTATATAGGTATGGCCCTACAATATATTATTCAAATATAGCATGATAGGTTCACTTTAATTTCTTCATACAGTGGGAATCCAAATTAATTAATCCTGAGTCCAATAACCATCAAAGTCACTCCAATAGTGCTCCTTAATTACGCTTTCATCGTCCTTTAACAAAAATACTTCACATTCATCCAGTTTGTGACAGTAGTTGTAGCACCTGTAGAACCTCAGTTGAGTGCAGTTTTTGAGTAAATCTGCAGTAACCTTCCACCACTGATACTTTGGCCAGTGCATTAGTTATATGAAGTACATGAAATGCAATAAGCACAACCAAACTCAATCAACCTGAGGGGAGGGGACAGAGTTTGTTCAGCATGTTATCTATCGACTGCAGTTCAACTATAAAACACTTGAAAAAAGAAATAGTGGGTTAAGAACTAAAGACCGTAATTTAGGATGCTCCAATGGTTTCCAGTTACAGTTTAATTTATTAAATTGTTTAGCATTTTAAGAGATTATATGACATAAATAGTCTGTATGCAATCCCATCTGTATTGTTTTCAGCTGGGTCATTTTATTTCCTATTTCGGTTAACATTATATGGATGTGTGGCCTCCACCACGACATCCAGTCATCGATAGAAATGTCTTTCCAGCCTCTTTGATATCTGATCTTGATCAAACGGTTCCTTACATCAGTGATGAGACAGGGAGAACATTAAAACAAGGTATTTTTCATTTGAACATGCCTCCAATCATTATTTTTAATGCCCCAGGTTATTTTTCGTCATAGATTTTTTTGAGAAAGTGACATGGCAGATGGCAATGGCATATGCCCTTAGTTTGATGATGATGTGATGTGTGATGACAGTACAAGAGTGCTAACTCATGCACAGTGTAAATGTGATAAGCAGTTCTATATCACGTCTTCACAGCACGGTGTTTCAGCGCCGCTCTGCTCTGTGAAGCTTAATCTCCTGCAGGGATTAGAAAGGTGTGTTCACGTGTGTACCTGTGATTTTTGATCACTTAAAGGTCCCATATCATGATGTCATGGCCATTTCTACTGATCATAATTCCATTATTGAGGTATACTAAAATAGATTTATACTGTGCAATTTTCCAAACTCACATTGGTTTCTCATCTCACACAGCATCTCTGTAAAGTATGTGTATTCAACGTCACAGGGTTAAGGGATAGTGGATAGGAGAATTCAAAAGGATTTAGGAGAAGAGACTGCGGTACTTTAGAGCAGGGGTCTTCAACGTTTTTCAGGCCAGGGACCCCCAAACTGATGGAGAGCTGGAGCAGGGACCCCCCTACTATATGTATGGCATACAATTGTGTTTTATATTAAACGGGGCCTAGTGCCGTGTATAAACATAGCTACTCTGTTATTGTACATTCAAAACTAAGCTATTCAAATAATACACAGGTTAATATATACATGTTTTTATTTCACAGTTATTGTCAAACAGGAATTAAATCAATTTCTCGCTTATTGTAAGAATGTATTTCACCATATTCATATTTAAATGATCGGGAAATTATGTTGTAATGATAATAAATCACCTCCCTCATTCAGATTAATGTCGATTGTTATTTTTTATGTTTGAATGTTAAAAAAGAACAATCGACAGTGTTGTAGAGCTGATGAATGGGAGTCGGAGGCGGCGTGTTTAGTATGGAACTCCACACTTTATTTTCCATCACATTACAGCAAAGCAGGATGATCTTGTATACACGCTACACAAGCTAGAATGACAAAACAACACAGGTGCACTCACTAACTTGTCCGTGGTGCAACACACACTATATAATCCAGTGAATTGTGTCCCGTAAATGTCACCAGTGTAAACATAATTATGTAAATAACCCAATTTGTGTTCTGTGAAACGGAAAAGGATACTACATTGTTTTTGTTACTTTCGTTGCAGTGTCTTAAATGCAATTTAGGTTAACTTCCTGTTTTATTTAGAATTATTATTATTACCTCTTGGGTTGCCGTACAGCCAATGCGTGACTTCATTGGTAAGCGTAACGGACCCCGAGCAGATATGGTAGGCCGAACACATATGGTACTGACACCGGCGCCTAGCTTGAGATAGCTACTGTGTGTAGCTGAATGTGTGCATTGCTGACTGAAAGATAACGTCTTCTGCCTCCATTTCTCCGTTCGCTACAATATGTTGGATTCATGTTAATGTGCTTTTAAAGACATTTCAATTTGTGGGGAAAAAAATGTTGGAAACATTTTTTTTTTATAACAAATATAAAAATATCAACCAAAGATTTCGCGACCCCCCTACAGTACCTCCGCGGACCCCCTGGGGGTCGCGGACCCTCTGTTGAAGAGCTCTGCTTTAGAGAATCCGACTGCACTTTCACTATCCGACGTGTTTATGCGCCAGCGGACGTCATAAATGTGCGTCTGCTGCTGTGGGGAAACTACATGGATGGGAAACTATGGAAACCACAGTTTTCTATACAGCGGACATGGATGTTTAATAAGAACGAGGGACTACTGTAAACTCATCTAGAGACTCTGCACCGTGCTCTGATGCTGTTGCTTTATGCTTTATGAACGGGGACAACAGAGAAACATATTCTTCATGACCAAAGTTGGAATTGAAATAAAAAATGAAAGTGAAACTTATGCTCGTCACCCTCTCCCTCCGGTCCACATTAATACAAATGATCCCAATACGTATGATTGTATGAAAAGATCTTAAAATCAATACAAATGTATTTATTATAAACGTTAGTCCTTAACATCTATCACTGTGTATATCAGTCCAACATATTGTAGCGAACGGAGAAATGGAGGCAGAAGACGTTATCTTTCAAATTGAGTTAAAACTTGAATCTGTGAATTATTTTAATAGCTCTGTGTTCCGTGCAAGATGTATGTTTATAAATGGCAGTGGCACGGCCACCCTGTACCTTGCACATGTTTAAAATAAAAACATGTATATATTAACCTGTGTATTATTTGAATAGCTTAGTATTGAATGTACAATAACTTGAGTAGCTATGTTTATACACGGCACTAGGCCCCGTTTAATATAAAACACAATTGTATGCCATACATATAGTAGGGGGGTCCCTGCTCCAGCTCTCCATCAGTTTGGGGGTCCCTGGCCTGAAAAACGTTGAAGACCCCTGATCAAGCCCCCAGGAAGTGCGCCGGACTCAGATGGAAATATTCGTGCTGGCCAAACGGCGGTACTGCACTTCCGCTTGGTTGCCAGGCCCGGAAGCACTTTTTCCCATTGACTTACATGGGGAAAGAATGGTCTGTAAATCGTTGGATAATTTTTTTTAAACAAAATAAACCGCCCAGTATGAACACTTGTATAGCCCTTATTAAAAACATTCGTTCCTCAAGTTGTAAAAATGTGCTAATAACGTTATTCTGAGAGTTATTTCCCTCTGCATTATGAACGCGCATCTAACCCACAGGACCGCGCCCCCAGGCTCGTTCATGTTACGTGTTCAGCCTTTACCCATGGATGCACAATAACAACGGACCCACATCGTCTAACCCCACGGAGCTGTAATAATGGATATATTGCACATGTTTGCTGTAACTCATCACTTGTCAAATATTATACTACATGGGCTGTATGATTAAATCTTGTACCGTAAATAAATAAAGTTAATATTACCGACGTTAGATTAACGTCCCTGTAGCTTCTTATTGCACTAAGAAGCTTATTGCACTGTATGGGTATATATGTATATAAGTGCAATAATTATGCTAAATGAAGCTCTGTTGCTTGGATATCACTAGATCCTGTTACAGCGTAATATAAGTACATAACGATTGATGTGCACACTAGCATAATTACTAGCTAGCCGTTAGCTGCTAACTGCCGCCTCGTTAATATCAAATCTATCATAATAACAACCCAACATGCTGTCATGAACGCGTGGTGCTGTTACGTGTACGCAAATTGAAGTGCTTGATGTGAACGAGCCTTTTGGTTAAAGTTGTGCATGCTCTATGAGCGCACATACGGGTACTTCTCAGGCATGCCGGGTAATCTGTGACGTTTCACTCTCTCAAAAGTTGCCCCATTTAAACATCATGCGCGAATGAGCAACTCTCATAGGAATGAATGAGGCCCCGCCTCCCACGCTGTATCCAGTTCTTATTATACATCCATGCCCCTGATCTAGAGAATTCGAACGGCACTTATCATGGCTGCCACTGAGGGACTTCCGGGTCATAGAGAGGCGAAGTCCCTCCCCTTCCGAGGGAGCTCATGGGACCCCGGAAGCGGAAAAATATACATTGAAGTCAATGGAGAGATAAACGTTATCTTTTGATCCCGTTTGAATTGTGCCACGAAAAACACATATGATGTTTGTCAATATTAAATAATCATTTCCATGTAAAAAAAGTCACAGTTTGTCGTAAAACTGTTGAAATATAAGACTATGAAAAATACGCAACTAGAAAGACTACAAATCCCAGAGTCGCGTAAGTGATGTACTGTTTTCCTCCACTAAGAGATAGCTAAGATCAGCGCCATATAGATATCATCTATCTATATAGATATCATCTATCTATATGGCGCTGGCTAAGATAAGATAACTTTAACAAGATGCCTGTGTGCTTAGTACCAGGTTGTTATCATACCAGCAATGGGTCTTGCTCGTTCTTTTGCCTCCCGTCTGATGAATAGGACCAGGAGTGGCTGGATCAAGTTAGCTACCTAGCTAGTAGCTAGCACGTTAGTTAGCATTACAGCCTTGTCATTTTTATTAGCCTTAACAATAAGTAACATCAAGTAACCCAACATATTCATTTAAGCCTGGGGGAGAAATGCTAACGCTAACGCTAGCATCGGCAATCGCCGATCTGTTCTACGTCATGCTATCTGCACAAATGGTTGACATTAAACATTAAAAAGACCAGGCAGTTCAGAGAGAATCAAATGAAGGCAGCAGGCAGCTTTGCATGACATTCTTCTGGACGTGTTTCATTGATAGTGAGGGTAGTCAATCCTTTTGTTGACAAGACAGTAGTGACGGCCATCTTGGTGACGTGTGTTGTTCTGCTAGACTGGAGATGTAGTTCATTCAGCGTTTCACACAAAAAAATGTGTTACTTCACAGTTTTACGACACATTATTATTTTTTTGACAAACATCATATGTGTCATTCGTGGCACAATTCTATTCTAAATCTATTTCACTCGGTTAGGAAGGTTCCTAAGCTAAATGGCCTATTCGACTGCAGCCTTTGTTTCATGAAAGGCTGGCAGAGGGTGCGGCCATAGCTCTGGGCGTGGCTACTGGGTATCCCTACGTAGCGATACTCAGGAAGTAAACAATGGAAAATGAGAAATCTCCAACGAGGCGTTTTGGGGAGGTATTTTCTGTGTTAGAGTTTACTCAAAAAAAACGTGTCTCTGCTGCCACAGAACGCCTCGTTGGAGATTTTCTTTTTCAATTGTTTTCTTCCGGAAACCAAGTGACGTAACGACGACCCCTCCGTGGATTCCTTACGTTACGTCCGCGGAGCCGTTACGTCAAGTCCTCACACACACACACACACACACACACACACACACACACACACACACACACACACACACAAATCTTTTCTCAGCTGCTGCTCTGCCGATTTCTCCTCCCTGAGACGGTGGGACGCGGCGAGGCTGTGAGTCGGTGTGTGAGCACACACACAAACTCCCAGCCAGACTGCGGGTGTGTGTGTTCGGGCTGGTTTCGCTCTGTCTCGCTGGACTCACAGGGAGGGGGGGGGGGCAGGAGCTCCAACAAGCCGTGTAGGACAGAGAGTGAATACACATACTATACAGAGATGCTGTATGAGAAACCAATGTGAGTTTGGAAAATTGAACAATATAAATCTATTCTAGTAGACCTCAACAATGGAATTATGATCAGTAGAAATGGCCATGACATGGGACCTTTAAAAAGATTCGCTTCGTTTTGTTTTCTCCAACAGTTAACTGTATAGTGTTTGTCCTGTGCAGAAAATATACGCTCGCAGACATTTACAAAAGTGGGCCAATCATGCCAATGATGATTAATGATTAATGATGATTAATAACAGTGACCATTCTGTCTGAAGCAGGAGAAGTTTACACAGTGTTTGAGCATTTAAAGTTCACTTGCACTGCTGTTAGAGCCAGGTCCTCAGAGGAGGATGCAGCTCCTGTACATTTATGACGGGGCATTGGCAGTCAGAAGAAATCTCTATTCACGTCACATACATTTATGTCAGTGTCAGATCTTTATGCTAATTTTGGGCTGCAGTTTGTGGTAGTGATGTAATCTGCCATTCTGATTGTAGAGGGGTCTTTTTAAAAATGTTAGACTGTTATAGACATACAAGGAAGAATTGTTAGAAACATTTCCATTTTGTATACAGTCACACAGAACATCACTGGAAGAAAAACTTAGCATGAAGAATGTGAGCAAAGGGAATCTTCTGCAACCTCCAAGTTCAGAGGGCAGAGCTATCTGTGAAATAACTTAATTATGTTGATGCTATCGCCTATATAAGGACCCTGTATAGTTTTAAGACCATAACCTTTGTTTGTGCTCAGATTCTGCATCCTCCTTTAATGTGTTATTACCGTGGTCACATTTCCCCAGATATTTGTGTATCTTATAAAAGCTGTTTTGTGTCTATATTCACTTTGCATTTTAAAGTACATCTGTTTGATTTAAATATTTGAATAATGAAGTTGGCTTATCCAAACTTCCTGTTATGTTTGATGTTTTCTCTAGAGAGAAACCTCAGTGCCACCGCGAAGAATCGGTTCTATTATAGATTCCAGATTTGAATGTAAAATTGACCTTTTATTTCACAAAATGCCCTGTGTGCTTTCAGTGCTGCAGCAGGTCAAGGTTCTGCATGAGACCGCAGAACCAGGTCCTCTGGGGGCAGGAGTTGGATCTGGTGTCGAGTGAGGCAGGTGATGTGGATGTCTCTGGGATGGTGGCCAATTCATTAATACAGATATTGATTAGTCGGACAAACAGCATTCATATCTCACTCCATGCTACTGAGAGAAACATGTTATCCTTTTGCTGCGCTCTTGATGTTTGTGTACATTTAATTATGTCATTATGTAACTTTGTAAAATAAAACTCTCTCTCTCTCTCTCTCTCTCTCTCTCTCTCTCTCTGTGAACGTGCACGCAGGAAGTTCCTATCATGTCGAGAGCGCGAGATATGACGTAAGTTGCTTGCCGCGCAGTGATGATGGCGGTGCGTGAACGCGCAGTAAAAGTAATGGCTGCTCTAGATCGGCGGGTGCCTAGCCTCGATGATTTCGTGGGTCAAAGCTGGACTGCCTGGGCCGATTGGGCCGGTGTGACAGCGGCAGAGGGTAAGGAAGAACATCGACGCAAACACTGGCAGCTAGTGAGCCATGTAACCAAAGCACCGGGCTTTATTTTCGTTGAAACGGAGCACAGAGCTAACCATGTTACCCAAACAAAGACCCTGCCGGGTCCTAGCGCTGGGTGGGTAACATGTTGCTCTCCAGGTCCCACTGCATTCGTTGTCTTCAAGAAAAAACAAGTGATGCTTATTAAGATAGAGCCATTATAGTGTGTGCTTTAAAGCGGTGCCCATGACACAAGCTGCCAGCCTTTATTGGGTTTTTCATGTTAGTGAAAGCAGCCGGGCAGCAGTGGCATCACAGCGGAAGGAGGCTAGAGTAGATGGTTGGGCGAACAACTTCTTCCCGTGGAGAGCTAGCTAGCGAGCCAGACTAGCGACAAGGCAGTTAGCGTTAGCCTGCTAATGCTAGCAGCAGCAGGGTTGAGAGTAGACACCGGTGACGGAGGAGGGGTCTGATGTAAACGCTGGCCCTGCATTTGATATGAGCTAACGTTACTCTGTGTTCTTTCGCGTCAGAACAGTGTTCTCCTGTGATTGCCAGCCCCCCCAGCCTCAATTTAACTCGTGTTAATTGTGTGTATGTGACAGGAACTATCGTATGTTTGACTTCTGCCCTAAAGGGGCTCCTGCTCTCTCCATATTGGAGTGTGTACGCTCATTCATTGGCTGGCATCCCTCAAAGTGTTACTTTGTTCAGAACTCAAATAAAGTCTCCCTCCATCCCAAAACACTTGAAGCTACTGATTGCTGTTTGAAAACGAAATCAAGAGAAGGGTCAGCAGGGAAGTAGTTTACCTGCACATTGTTCCTTTATGTAACCCAGTGTAAGGGGCCTGTTATGTGCATATTCAATGTGTGCTGTTAGGTTTGTTTTGCTGATGATCCTGTCATACAACTTTTGGAAAACATCTGTCTCTTTTTTATGTGTGATGTTTCAGGCACTGATGTAGGTGACTGCAGCAAGAATGGCAAAAAAGCTGCAGAGGCCATGTCACTCAGTAAGGAGGGTAAGTCTGCACACTTAAATCTACCATGCATTACGCTGTTGTTGTTTGGGACATCTGACATCCTAGAGGCAGAAGAGGTTCTGGTTTGCAGGACCAGGGCGAGCTAAAAAGCTTGCCGGGCTCTGTGTTACACAGCTGTCCTACAGAACCTCCGACAGACACTTTGTGTGTGTTCATCTCGGAGCATGACAAAAAGAAGTTACTTGATAGTAAGTTTAAGCCTGTGCACCTTTTCACAAACTTTGCATTTACATCACACGGAAATACAAGCCAAAACAAGGTGATGATGTTTGAGCCGGGATCCAAACATTTGTTTAAATTATACATTTCTAATTTAATGCTTTTTTCTTTTAGTTTTTTTTCACTGACTAAATGTACTTATTTTTAGTGATTTGTTTAGTTCATATGTCTTCGGGAAATGCATACTATGCAATATCATCTCCATACATTTTATTATAGCTTTAACCTGCTTCTTCCGATAGAGTATAGTTCTATGTTTTATAAAGTGGGATTGTATTGTAGAGGTACTTATCCAGAGTCTGTGGAAAAGACGGTCGGAACGCCCCTTTTTTTGAAAGGCAGAAAGGGCTCTGAGTTCTGACATCCCGCTCATGGAGGCTAAGCAATTAACTGTTGCAGCAGCAAAACGTATTTTAGTCACCTCAAGAAAAGCCCACATAAAAAAATCAACATCAGTTTGAAGTGTTTTCTTTGTTTAGAATCTGACAACCCAATTTAAAAGATAATCTAAAATGTTCTTTTAACACATGGACAAGAGGTGGGTTGCATCCTAGATAGGTCGCTGGTCTATCACATGCCGACCAATATGTACATATACAGGCAAACATTCACAGTTGCAGGCAAATTAGTCACCGATTGACAAGGCCTGAAGGTGCTTGGATTAAGTGAAGTACATTTAGGATGTTGAGAAAACCCTCTCCGCAAGAACAAAAACACAATCCAGTGTAGATCTGTTTCCAGCCAATACATTTACTTGGTAAATGGCATGTTATACAAAATGTGTCAGTTCTATTAATTTATTAAAAGGTATAAAATATAAATTATTGTAGATGTCTAGAAGTAATTCCAAGTTGATGTCAGAATCCAAGAAGTTGGAGACACTGTATTGTTACCAAATGGCGTTTACCATCAGAATACTGATTTTCAATGCTATATTCAACCAGTGTAGTTCAACTCTGAGAGTGCTTTTAAGTGAGAAGATCTAACACCTTTTCATAATGCAGGATGATACTGGGCTGCTTAGTGACATTGCTATGTGACATTTGTCAGTGAGATAAGTATGTCTCTCTCCTCTCTATAAGACATGTCCATCTTCGGCCTATACCCCGGCCATGATGACTTCTACCTGGTGGTGTGCAGCCATTGTGGCCAAGTGGTGAAGCCGCAGGCGTTCGAGAAGCACTGTGAGCGAAGACACGGCCCCCTGGCCAAGCTTTATGCCCGGCTGCGCTCCCCCACCCCTGCACCCCCACCCCATCAGAGGCCCCACCACGGCCATTCTCCTTCTCATGGGACCAACGCTGCTTCCGCTTCATCCTGGGAGAGTCGTGGCCAGGGGGCCGGGCAGCCAAAGCCAGCCCCCCCCTCACCTTCCACTCCACCACAATACAGACATTCCAAGAACCCCAAGGATGGAGTACGGTAAGAACAGAGTGGGCAAGTTGGGGGGTCGGGGATAACTTAACTTCCGGGTTCACAGAATAGACCTCCACACAAAATAGAGAACACGTTTTTTTCACTCTAAAACCAAATGCAATGTGTCGTTTTTGGGGGAGTATGTGTCAGAAACGGGAACCTCCATCAGGAAGACCTGCACACAACCGCAGTGAAACCACAACCAGTTTTTTACTCTTCGGTTTTGGGATCATTACAGCCAAATGTGGCTGCGTGTCATTTAAGTTTGTTCAAATGTAATGGTCTGCAACTGAGGCTATCGATACACCACCAACATTTTGATTCTATAGCGTGATCAGTTTGCAATTAAAACTGATTTGCATTGGAATTACAGTCTAGCCAGTTGTATCGCACAAAGTAAAGAATGTATTAACTGCAAATGAACCTCAAACACTAACATAACAGGGTGTTGTTGGGCTGGACCGTTAACCATTATCTGAAGTCTGGTGCTGTTTTGACCCTTTTCATAGGCGTTACGATAACATCGTGTTTTATGGCGAGGGATGCGTTTCCATGGAAACGGCATATGGTGAGATGTCAGATTTGACGTAGAGCTGTTGAGGCATAGAGAGGTGATATACAGGTGAAGATTGTGGGATGACCGGACCGTGTCCATTGGAGCTACAGCAACATCGTGTTTTATGGCGAGGGATGCGTTTCCATGGCAACAGCCTATGGTGAGATCTCAGATTTGGCGTAAAGCTGTTGAGGCATGGACCGGTGATATACAAGCGAAGTTTGGGGGACGATCGGACCGTGTCCATTGGAGTTACTCCGACATCTTGTTTTATGGCGAGGGATGCGTTTCCATGGAAACGACATATGAAGACAGCCCATAATTGACGTAGAGCTGTTGTGGGCAGGACCATTAACCATTATCTGAAGTCTGCTGCTGTTTTATGTCGAGGGATGCGTTGCCATAGTAACACCACAATACGTAACATCAGATTTGATGTAGAGCTGTGTTAACCATTATCTGAAATCTGCTGCTCTGAGCATGTCAGTTGGAGTTATGACATCATCGTGTTCCATGACACAGGTGTTTATATTTGAGCTAACGACGTGTCCAGAGATCAAAGGTGTCCATGGTAATCAGTGAGAGGAGAGCATTTCCATTGTTCTGAATGAGATAAACCTCTTACATGTGAACGTTTTGTTGAAGAACCGCAACAGATATCGGTGAAATTTCAAAGCGTGAAGCATGTCAAGGAAGTTGTGTATCTGAAGTGTACTTTTTGTGTACTTCCTGTTTTATAATGTGGCCTTTTTGGCAGATTAACTAAAGGTGTGCGGCTGCTGTGGTGGGGAAAGGTGAGGCTGAATTTACAATGGGGTTTAATGGAGACATGTTGAATGTTGTTGTCACTTCATGCCCTCAAGAGCCATTTTGTTTAATTATTTTGCTTGATTTTTATTTATTATTCAAGCTGCGGGATGTTTTCCTACGTTTGTCATGAAAAATTATGTCTCAGGAATGTAGAATTTTGGCAGGTTTAAAAGAAAATATGAAGGCAAAATTAAATCTGTCCTCCACTCTAGCTGTGACATCACACACTCTAAAATCTGAAGAAGGCCTCTTTACCAAGGTCTGAACAATGTTTAATATCTCTAAAAGTATCAATCAGATTTAAAAGTTGTGTTACACGAATAATGTCAGAAAGATGTGTAACATTTTAAAGTTGGAATGAGGTTTCTGAATGAAAGTATGAATTGGCAGTTGAAGTTGCATGAAGATTTTTCAAGTCTGAAGATTTTCTCCATTGACTTCAATGTTAAAAATGTGATGAATTATGGGATACATCTCTGGAATTATGAAAGTTATGAATGAGAAAAGTAATAGCCATCGATTCCCGACCGAGCTGAACGTTTTGATCGTTTCTGCGATGTGGAATGTGGGAGTAGAAGAGGCGCAAAATAACCCGGCGGAATAATAAAGAATTTCGTGCGTAGCATAACAGATAGTTGGAATGCTGTATCAGCATTCCCACTAATATATGAAATATAGAGCAGTGAAGTGATGACATTATTGTAGGCCGGCCCAAACGTTGGCATGGCAAGGGATTCCTTCACAGGAAGCAATAGTCAGTATCTGCAATGGGTTTTGGATTTTTGCAGAAAATAAGATTTGTTAGACACGTGGTTGCGCATCAACACCGACAATATTACGGTGGCTAATGTTCAGCGTGATGTTTTTTTTAGTCTTTATTAAAATGTTGTTTAAAACTCACCGTTTTTATGACGCATGGAAGCTTCAGACATGTATTCACTGTCTTTAGACAGGCAGGTGCTTTTTCAGCTTTAGATTCAAACGTTGAAGTATTTATTCTCCCACACAGAAAATGATTGGGATAACATTTTATTTAAGATTTTAGTAAAAATGTTTGCCAGTGATGGTAAAAGTTCAGCTTAAACTAACTTTGGACTTCCCCCTCCCTGACGCAGACATTCCCCGCTGGAGAAGCCCTCCCACAGCAGCCACACAGAGTCCCCAGTGTTCAAGCAGCCTCCGCCTCTGGAACCTCCTATAAGCTCCCCCCCACCATCACTCAGAGATCCGCCCTGGCCGCATGGAGGCACCCCCCCCGCCTGGTAGGCCTCCACCCAGTGATATGTCCCCCACCCAGAACCAGACGAAGGACTCCCCCCAGAACTCGGGAATTCCAAACCACCGGGTCCCCAGACCCTACAACAAAGTGGCCTCCAGTGAGTACAGGTGGAGCCGTTTGGGTGATGTGGGCGGAGTACATCCTAACAGTTGAAGGATGTATGCTTCTCCTTCAGTTTGAACTACTGATGATTTTTACCTGCTAAACAATCAAAGTTCTATTTCTTTGAAACACACAGACAATCTTTAAGGGGAAGGAAGTTGGTATAATAACTTTAAAGCAGTTCACAATGAAATGATGCTGTCCATGTTTAAAGGTAACATACCAGGAATGGGTGCTTGCCTGTACCATGCAGAGTGTATGCTTCCCCAACTTGTCAACGTCTGTCAGAACACACAGTATACTAGTATACCCATGATGTGTATGGGAAATTATGATAGAGCTTCAACGAACAACTATTTTCATTATCAATTTGATAATTTTTAAATCCCAGTTTCTCAAAGTTCATGGTGATGTCTTTAAGTGTTTTTGGCAGTCCAAAACCCAAAGATATTCAGATAATTTTGATTTTAAAAAAAAACTGAGAAAAGCAGGAAATCTCCCAATTTTGCATGAAAAAATATGTAATGTCTAATCTATTATCAAAATAGTTTATTTGTTGATAGACTAATCATTGCAGCTCACAGCATCACTTAATTACAGCAGCTTCAGTTTTCTGGATTTTTCTCAGGGACAGTATGCACTCATGTTTGGCACTCGGAGCCTATTCATACTGTCGAAATGCACATAATACAGAAGAAACAGAACTGTCTCTAAAAAGACATCTCAGGTTTTGCTCATGTGTGTTAAGCGCGCCTGAAATGCACACCATGACGCGGCTTGTGTTGTATCAATGTATTCAATTAAACTAAAACTGCATCTTTGCTGACGGTCCACTAAAAAGCACGGAAATTCTTCCAGAATATACAGTCTGTCAATTGGTTGAAAACACTGGAATTCCAGCTTGTAGAACACATTCTGGTGAATATATATACAATCTGTGGACATCTGTTTTTGGGTGTTATATGTCATCACTTTACCCCCACATGTCACTATGTAAGCTGCAGAGATTTGGACGTGTGTGTTGCTCACTGTGTGGTGCTGTATCTGAGATGCTGTGTGTTTCCTCAGAGAGGGAGTGTGACCTGGACAAACACTGCGGCGTCCTTGACCCTGACAGGAAGAAGGTCTGCACCCGCCTCCTGACATGCAATGTGAGCTCCAAACACACTGTGCCTCACCACACCAATGCACTACTTCATGTGCCTCACATTCATTTTTCTGTCTCATTCCTCTCTTTTTCTTGTTTTAAATTGTTTATCTGTTTTTCTCTATTTTCTCTGTGTAGTTCAGTAGAAGGTTGAGAGGATTAATTTCAGGATCCAGTCCTATCACCTTTGATTTTGACCCAGTCCGTACACATGACAGTGGAAAAGTAGGTTGTGAGTTTGTGGTCTCTTCAGTGCTCAGACAACAGCCAACAAGTTGGATAATATTTTGGAACTGTACCTTTATCAATTCTATGGTAGAGATGATGTGATAGATGGAGGCACATACAATGCAAAATGCAATGCAGATTCTTTCTGACTGACAAGTAGTTGACTTCAATAGCAGGACGTCAGACAGACAGCAGTACAGCAGCAGAATGTATTGATGGCAGTTCCACGGTATTTTGACCCCTTCTGGGTGTGATCTTTCTAAGTAGGGTGTCACTTTATTTACACGTATTTGTTTTTGTTAGTCATGCTTGTTAGGTCCCAGTCAAAGGATGCACTGATATATTTGTTTCATATCAGCCAATAGGATTTTATTGTATGACTATTGTATAATAGTATGTTTTTCTTTATAGAAGACCAACATTTTAGTTTACACATTTTCTTAGACGAACAGGGTGATAAACGAATGTGTGAATAATGACTGTACAAAGAAACATGACTTGTTAGTATGGAGGTGTTGCAGAGCAGCGACAGTGCTTCTGGTCAGAGATGCTTCTAATGTGGTGAACTCTACTTGATGAGTATGGGATGATCAGTGTTTTCTGAATGCATTCCATTATTTGGTGTTAGGATGAGGGTGGTACCGTTTCACACGTGGCTGCACATTCTCCTATAGCATAATTACACATCACTTCTGCTCATCTAAGTATTCATTCAGCGATCTTGTGTGCACTCATTCAAGTTTCCCATGATTTCCTCCCTGTGTTTGCAGTCTGGAACCTTCTTATTGAAGTGGGAACTACTGTAAAGTGTTGATGTATGTGCACTGTTACCGGGCTTGCCGGGTTGAGTAAAGCTTTAACATTACTATTGAATCTCAAATTAATCCAAACATTGTGCATTTCACATGGTATCTGGTCGGTTTGCACCGAAGTTGTCTTTATAGTGCACTCTTGTGTTCATCTGATGGTAAATGGAGGGGCGTTGTTCTCCATGGGACTGGATCTATCCACTTGTGCCATTGTAGTTTGTCGAGGGCTTGCCAAAGTCATTTAATTATTACATTTGAGGCATTCAAACGCTATTTAAAGTAATTTAATCTGCAAATGTATAATATGCAGATCATATACAAGCAATATTGGTATTTGATCAGAAATACCCCTAATTAACCGTATTGTAAGAAATGTGACCTTGTGACAAGATTTGTGTTTTCATGATGATGCAGTAATAAATCAACTTAGTGATTTACTGTAAGGTGGACGTTTGTTGTCCTATCAATAACCAATTCTAGTATTCAACAATAGCGGCTTTGGCAAGTGTAACAGTGTTTTGCACAGGGAACAAGTGTATTGGTATCACTGTTTTAAAAGTTGCATTGACAATTTTGATATCACATCGGAGTTGATAACCTGTCAGAGAATCACAGAACCTGTGTATCCAATTGCACATCAAGCAGTGTGAGCTCATTGTAAGATATATTTAACAAGTGACAAATTATCAAGTTCTGCATTTAAGAAATGTGCCATTTACAGTGACAAAAAGAGTGGATTCTTTCAAATGAATTACACTGCTGTCACCTCTGTTACTAGTGAGCACTGACTGATACTGAATGGTGAAAATGGCTCTCAACACAGGAAGAGTCCTTATATGGTGAGGGAGGAAGTGAGTGTGAGAGGCCACATCCAGACAGGACGACCCGATAAACAGGAAGTGACAGGAGTGACGGGAAAGATACGCAGGAGAACAACTTGCATCTCTACCTGCTCTGAAGGTGGACTCTTCCACCTGCTAGGAAGAACATATGTCATGTAATCCTTAAAACTATTCATCTAAAATTATTGAAATGAAACTGACACATTTAAAGATAACAGCAAAAGTTACTAATGGACAGTGCTGCATGATAAACCTACATGAGTGTACTGCAATCCAAAAAGAATCATTTCTATAGCAAAGTACCTGAGACTCTTTCCAAAACAACCAAAGGACCAGTTGTCAGACACATGAAATCTTTAAAAAATAGATTTCAAACTTTAGGTGTGTTTGGGAAATGAGCAGCTAAGATACATCAGCTGTAATTCTCGTAATGTGTGACGGTCACATTTATGTTGTCATTTAACAGAATACACCTTCAATCAGTTTTTTTGAAATGAATAGATAGTCTAATTGATGTTCAACTGTTTAAAGACTTATTCATATCTACTCCTGTTTGTCAAATCTGGAATAGCTTAATGTCTCTGAAAACATCACACTGAATAAAAAGCTGCCACCACTTTTATTGAAGCTTATGATATGGGTAGTATTTATTCAGAACGATGTCCAACTTAACATCTCAACAAAATCCAGAACCACTTCAACTCTTTCAACTGTCACCAACTGTCTCACTGAAATATAATCCTGGATGCAAAACAACTTCCTCAAACTGAACTGTGATCAATCTGAAATGGTCATCATCTGTCCCAAATCCCTCACCATTGACATTCCACTCTGACCCCTCCCCTCACATCCGCAACCTCACTCATTTTCGACAGCAACCTCTCCTTTGAAAACCATATCAAGCACATCAGCAAAACTGCCTTCTTCCATCTCAAAAATATATCCCGTCTCCGCCCATCACTCTCCTTCTCTGCTCATCCATGGGTGTTTCTCAATCGCGGGTACGCTTGCTTGGTAGCACATGTCTTCCGAGTCACTTCCTTCAGAAGCGAGGCAAGAATCCTTCCTGGCATTCGGAAAACGAAGAGTGGAACAGGCTAGCAAGTGTGCAGGTGTGAGTCATATGAGAGGCCCCGCCTTACATTTTCCGCCACAGATTTGGGGAAATTAGTCAGTGCGCAAAGCATTGTGGGGATTTTAAGGATGCGAAGTCTACTCATGTGCAGCCTCGAAATTTCCCCCAAACCAAGGACGCGGCTTCGGTGGAATTCCAAGTATGCTGGACATTGGAACGTTCCTGCTGCGCAACTTGATGACGTAGCATCCTTGAAATATTGGCTTGGAAGCCAGTTTCCTCGAGATTGAGAAACGGCCCATGTCTTCATCTCATCCAGACTAGACTACTGCAACAGCATCCTCTATGGTACACATCCTGACTCCTCAATAAACTCCAGTACATTCAGAACTCTGCCGCCCGACTCCTCACCCGCTCCGTGACCACATCCCCCCGTCCTGCAGACCTCCATCACCAGGCCCCCTCCTACCTCACCGACATGCTCCATCACCA
>CALSBZ010004409.1:229559-239892 GCA_943591055.1 Gobionotothen gibberifrons
GATAGAGCCATGAGAAATGAGTCTGCAGATAGAGCCATGAGAAATGAATGCAACTGATTATTTAATGTTTAATGTTTTTTCTTTAGGCAATAATTTAAGTTTTGTTAATTCCAGGTTTAATATGTGCAATAAGTTCATTTCAATAATTTTTGCAATAAACATTGAGCCAGTC
Source organism: Gobionotothen gibberifrons (assembly GCA_943591055.1). NCBI lineage: Eukaryota > Metazoa > Chordata > Actinopteri > Perciformes > Nototheniidae > Gobionotothen > Gobionotothen gibberifrons. Next base: position 229,732 of record CALSBZ010004409.1, read on the forward strand.
CGACCCTCGACTAGGACCCATTTTTAAATGTTGGCCCACTGTGTATTTGAGTTTGACCCCCCCTGCTATAGAACATTAGCAAGTCTAATTCTCACCTAATTCATTTTCTTTGAAAACAGGAAAATACCTCAAGCCACAGATCTTCAGTCTTCACCTCCCTCGGCCCGGACCATCTCCTCCTCGTCCTCCTCGTCCTCCTCGTCCTCGTCCTCCTCCTCCTCTTCCTCCTCTTCCTCTTCCTCTTCCTCTTCCTCCTCTTCCTCTTCGCTACATTCTAAGGTCCGCACAGGAAGTCATATCAACTCCTCAATCAAAACGGCCTCCTCTACCTCCTCCTCCAGTCGAGGTCCAGGAAGACCCCCGACAGCCATACAGACGGAGAACTCGGGGGTCAGCGGGGGCAGCCTCGCTGGGGGTCACCTGCTCTCTCCAGCTAAGCCTGTGACGGTGCGTTCGGGGGGCTCTGGGCGTCTTAAGAACCCTGTTGGGCGCCCCAGCAAGCAGACGATGAAGCTGCGAGAGGAGGCTGCCACCGCTGCTGCCCAGCGCAAACGCAAAGCCCCCGCCCAGGAGGGGGAGCACTCAGGCCCCGACAGGAACTGTATACTGCTCCAGGACCGGGGCCGCCCACCTTCTGCGGCCTCCTCCTCTTCATCCTCTTCTTCTAAAACCCCCATTTCCTCACCGCTCACACATGGACAGACCAATGGCACACTTTCCCCCAGCAGCAAGCCCCGCCCCCAGCCCTCCCCCTCAGAACCCCATTCACCAGCCGCCAAGGCGGTCTGGACCTACAGACGGACACACACTCCTCTGGGCCATTCCTCCCCCCCAGACCCGTCGTCCACCAACCACAACTCTCACAGCCGGGCCGGCGGGGGGGACTCAGGACTTCACTTGCAGGGCGGCGGAAGGGGCTGTGAGCACCAGAGGCTTGTGAAGAAGCGAAAGGGGGGCGGAATGGAGGAGCATTCGCCCTCCAAACCCTCAGTGCACCGCCCCCCCCTCCAGCTCCGCCCCTTCCTCCTCCTCTCCGCGCTCCAACTTTTATCCCTGGAAGGAAAGCAAAGGGGGGGGGGCTGGCTGGGGGTGTGGAGAAGAAACTGGGCACACAGAAGGTGAGTTTGAAGGACACGAAAAGGCTGATCAATACACAGGGTGACAGGGAGGGGTTATGTTGCAGTTAGTTCAACTGACATCCTGGCTGATGTCAAGCTTGTATAATATTCCTGAGAGGTCAAATACCCCCCTCCCCAACATTCAGCAGGATGGTCTGTAGACAGCCAATGAGCTGAATAAAGAAAACTAAATCACTGCCAATCTGACAAGCACACACTGATCATTATTGTTGTTCTTTCTTACCATCACTTCCTGCTCTGTGGGCGCTTCCTTCACCGTGAAACACTGAGCTAGCTGCTGTCCATTCTCATACGACACATCTCAAATGTCAGCAGTAGTGGTGTCTGATGTTTCTACTGACTGTTAGGAACGTCTTTGATGTGACACTGGGTCACTGCTTGAATTCTCTGTAGGCCGTATACAGCTGTTGTCCTCACTATTCATAACTACCTTTCAAAACAGGTCTTAGACACTAAAAACTGTTTTAGTGGAAACAAAACCTGCTGTAATTAACACAATGCAAAGAAAACTGAATCATTAAAAAATGTGAAATTCAGCCACTACTGAACATGTGTCGTCATGTGTTCTGTGGGGTGGTTTTCACAACTTAAACTTTTAAGAGCTGTGTTTCCATGGCGACAATCAGCACCACATAATAGAAACTGCAATAACCTATTTTATATAACCTATACCTAAATAAGTCCATAATATTGCTACCAAAGCCTAACATTAATGACGTTTAACGTCAGATATGTAATCTCACTAACCCAGCTTCATTTGCAGCACCTCACCGGTGCTTCCCACCACAATTCTAACATGACCTAATGACAATAGGACCCAGTTCCACCTCAATCAGCGTAATGCTGCAAAGCCTTATGTGCTTCTTTGGGAAGATGGTCCATGTCACCATGTTAGACGGTGCAGGAGAGGCAGTTGTGGCGCGGTGTGGGACAGATGCAGCATTCTTTTTGATTCTAAGTCAGTGTGGTTCTGCAGCTGGTATTCTTTAGGAAAGGAGTTGCACAATAGTGCTGTAAAAAGGCTTAGTAACTGTTCCATTAGTCTGTTGGAGTTAACAGTAGCTGTGAGGTGAGCAGCTCAATGCTAAAGCCAATCAGGTATGGTTTTCAAATGGCATGCTACCCAGAATACAGAGAGACGTGGTCCTATTTAAACACGCTGCTTTGAGTTCAGTGCCTCCCCACTGCCTGACTGCAGCTCTCCCAAAAACATCAATGACTTTAAGACATCAATTGAACATAAAGGTCAAAAGGTCTGAATCAGTTCTGAAGTGAATATACAGACTCTTGTCAAAATGTAACAATCTCAATCTCTCTTCTGTCCCACAGCCAAAACTGCACCATTAAGTGTGCCTGCCTTACAAGAGGGAGCCAGCTCTGCTCAGTCCAAGACTGGGGCAACGGGACTCAAGTGTGTGTGTGTGTGTGTGTGTGTGTGTGTGTGTGTGCAGTATGGATGTGTTGGTTTGAATGTCTGTGTATGTGTGAGGGGAGGGTGGGATGAAATTCATAGTATGGATTTAAAAATACCTCAAGACCATCCGGTTATGCTGCTAAATTAAATATGTTTGTTTATCAAAATGGATTAAAAATGTCCTTTTCCACTTGTTTTCTATGACCTGTTTTCTAATGTCTCAGGAGACCCATACTTTCAGCTTTTCTGTCCATGCTTCCGTCCATTCTCGTGGACGTGATATATCAGAACGCCTGGAGGGAAAACGTTTCAAATATGGCACAAAGGTCCGCTTACTGAAGGATGACCTGATCACAATCTGGAGTTTAAAGGTCAAAGTCAATGTGACCTCACAAAACACGTTTTTGGCTGTAAATAAAGGATTAAAACACATAAGATGATACACAAATATCTTAAAGGTCCCCTATCAAACTGTTTTTCATCAATATATTACAGCTCTCAGATATATACAGAACATGTCTCTGAAGTGTTTGGCTCCAATCACCTAACAGATCCTTACAGTATTACCCATAATCCCCTCTGTTTCAGTCTGTTACTTTAGATGAAAATAAGGAGCCCCTCCCCACGCCCCTCAGAGACATTTGGTTACAAAGAACTCAATGGTGCTCTAGGAGGAGATTCAGGTGATAAGGGGGGGGGGGGGGTTACCTTGGTTGCTGATTGGCTAATGGTTACACAAGACAAAACATCGTTATGACATAAACTGGCCAAAATCTGATCAGCTCATTTTCAGACAGGTTTTTATAGAAATGGATCAAAAAGAGAGAGAATCTTTGTTCCTGAAACTTTCAGAGTCTCTTTCCACAGAGGGGACACATGTTGATTTAGAAGAGACATGAAGAAGAGGGGACACATGTTGATTTAGAAGAGACATGAAGAAGAGGGGACACATGTTGATGTAGAAGAGACATGGAGAAGAGGGGACACATGTTGATGTAGAAGAGACATGAAGAAGAGGGGACACATGTTGATGTAGAAGAGACATGGAGAAGAGGGGACACATGTTGATGTAGAAGAGACATGGAGAAGAGCGGACACATGTTGATGTAGAAGAGACATGGAGAAGTGGATTTTGTATAATAGGTGCAAGGATACGTTATGAAGTGAATACATTTGATATCTAAAAGGAAAACCTCTAATGTGACATCACAATGTAATGCAAACATATTTCTAGTCATTATTCAAAACCATAAGTCAGGTATAGAAGGCGAGATGGTGAGCACATTTCAGATACTGTATCAGTGACACTCGTCTCCCACCCCTCCCAGCTTTATTTGCCATGTGAACACGCACAAGGAAGGAATTCATTATTTGCCACTTAACTTCTCACAATAAACCAAGATTAAATAGATTTAAAAGTCAAATCAATTTGAACCATACTGTATAACACCACTCGGCAGCAACATCGAGCTTCAGATGCTTCTGGTTGCTCCATGTGATGAACATCTCAGTGCTCTGTACTTCTCTGTAAACAAGTCTCAAAGTGGGGAAGGCCTATTTCTCCCTGCAAATGAATCCCAATCATACATGTAAATACATTGATACATTTCATCTAGAAAAAATACAAATAACACATTATTTCTTTCCTTCAAATTCTTTGCTAAATACAGAATAACATGAGTCAGGATAGACATGTCCATGTGAAAGAAATTGCTACTTGACTGCTTGGTGCAGTCCTAAACTGAGGTGGTAATTATCGTTCTCTTAAACTTGACATGTTCTCGTTATTAAGAGTATGGCAGTATCCCACTAATGTTCTGTGTCTGCATTTCATTTACGTGATGCTCACATCGATGGAAATGTCTTGGGCATTGTTTCAATTCATACTACTCTCAAATTCAGCATGAACAGGGTAACTGATCATTTTTTAATCCCTAGTCGAACTTCAGGGTACAAGAGAGCTTGGCGTATTTGAATCCATGGTTTGATGATTGTCATTTTAATAAAGATGGGGAAAAATACAAATTGGCATTTAAAAAAATAAAAAATTCTCTGATAGAGCTGTATGTTAGGGTTAGAATGGTGAACATTAAAATACAGAAACCAGTGCGCTACAGGAATATGTTAAACATCAATGTTGTCAAGGCAACTGAAACATGACATATATTATTAGTTAACCATAGAGATGAAATACAGTTTAAGTCTATAAAACAATAGAAAATTGCAAAAAAGTTTGTCAGTTTCACAAGGAAAATGAATGAGTGCCATTTTTTCATTGTCCTTAATACTGTATTACATTATATCTTTAGATCAAACTTAAAATCTTGTCCATGTTGAAAATAGTTGAGAGATCCTCACGTATACGGGCAGTTTCCAGCACTGTGGTCGCCAGCTAGTTGGTCACAGAAGGACCAGCCAACATTGACAAAGTGAATATGGAAGGGAGTCATCTCAACCCCCTCTACTCTTCGGCGAAGATGCAAACCAGGAAGTGAAACCAATAACACCATCCTGATCCTGACTGCGGGCCATCAGCACTGAGAGTCGGAGGATCCAGTCTTCAGTCCGCGCCTTCATCACACGGGCGGACTTTCAGAAGAGGGTGCACGGGAGAGAGGAAGAACTCACCAGCAGACCGTAACTGGTGCTACTGGACCGCAGAAACTAATGTGCACTTCATTCACAAAGAGATTGCGACAGAGCAGCTCTTAGCCGCAGGTCCCTATGCAGTGTGCGCGTGACTGAGTATATCGGAGTCATAGGATAATGCCGATTGGAAGATTGTTATAACCGCATCATTTACCTGGACACGGACTTTGAAAAACGACATACCGGAAGTGCTAAGTGCCGTGTGTATCTTGACCTCGCTGTATTCCTCTCTGCTGCCCCGTTCATCCTTCTTAACTCTAAATTGAGTATGGAGCTCGTGCAGTGTTCCTGCAGCTCACGCGCCGTGTCTTTCAGTTTCCGCGCGGTTCTCTCCGCGGCAGCAGTGGGCAGGTAGCCGGGCAGGAGCTCAGCGGCATGCCGTCCGATGTGGAGTACAGCCCGGTGGGAGAGGGGCTGGGGATGCGGGACTTCTGGCTGTATGTGTGGCTGCGCAGGGCGGCGGTGATAACGGCTCATGTCACCGGCCTGGGCCTGACCCTCTCCATCTGCCTGCTGTCCAGACCCGGGACCAGTGAGTGGAGACAGGACCAAACTGCACTCTATTATAGCCTACATTTGGACATTAGATTATATTCTTCATTGATCCCAAAATGGACAATTGTTTTGTCACATAATAACAAGGAATTGCACATGAGTTAAAAAATAGAATACAAATAAACAGCAAATAGCCTGCATACATTGTAAAGGTAGAAAGATGAATATCTAAAGGAGTATCTAAAGCATGCACAGTAGAACATATACACAATAAAAAGTAGAATACTCTATAAAAGAACAATATTACATACTAGAGACATTATAAATCTGCAAAGTGGTTGCCGTTAGAACATTAAACTAGTATGTGTATCAAACAGTAGCCTATAACATTAAATCGTTCAAATGAATATGAATGTAAATACATGTATTTGAGCCTCATCCTTACAAAGCTTTCAGCCTCCAGACATCTGAAATGTTCTTTTGGATACTTTTGAACTGTAAGGTGATTCTGCTCCTCTGTTTCAGGTCTGTTCTCTTGGCATCCTGTGTGTATGTCTGTCGCAGTAAGTTTGCACTTGACTGACTTCATCTTCTCTCTCTCTCAAGCACACACATTCATCACAACACACAAATACAAGAAGAGCATATTGTTACCATCAGAGAAGAAGCGACCATTAGGGGATACCTGACATGAGTTGATGGCTTTTATTTCCTCTTTATTTGAAGCATCAGTACGTATTGATGGCATTTTGTTATTTCGATGAATTATCAGTTGGAATGTTAATTGTTCCAGGTCTTTCATTAGTGTGTATATATCTGATAACATGGATGTCTCCGGTCTCCGGTCTCTTTCCACGGTGAATAATAGATGGAGGGAAAGCTTTACAAAGCTCGGTGTTGCATCACTGCCTCAGATATTGTGTTACAAGCTCACCTGGAATATGTCAGCTAACGGGGATGTTCGGCTTCTCTGTCATGGTTAATGGAGGAAGAGCTGGACGGTGCTTCACCAGTGTCAGCCATGATAACTTCCTGTATAAACATCCTGCCTCTACAGTCAGAAACACTGTGAGCTGCACACCTGTCAGCGACATGATTTCAGAGCACAGGCAGAAGAAGGATATTTATATTTGTACAATGCCTTCACAGACTCATTGTGACGTAGTGGTCTGCACTGTCACATTCTTTAACAGCAACGTCTCTGTGTTCCCAGATCATTAATAACTTTGGTTAATAAAGTGTTATCTCAACCAATAGAAATGATGGCAAAAAACAAGACCAAGTTGTCATAAACAGATCTATTAATTAGATAAACCTAAATATTAGCCAAAGTATCCACAAACAACCGTAAACAAATTGTAGCTAAAACACTTTTCTTTCTTTAATATATCAGCGTAATGCACAGGATGAGTCCTGGGTTTATAAAATAACTCACCTGGGCCTCCAGCTCGTCCTTTTGTTTTCCAACACCAGAACACCTTGTTTTGTCTTTCGAAACACCCTCAATAACACGTGTCCCCCCCCCCCCCCCCCCCCCCCGCAGTACTGCCTGTGTATGACTGAAGGCGTCCTCCTCTTCTCGGCTGAAGGATCCCCCTTCTGCTTCGTGTCCCGGAAAGGTAAAGTCCGTCTGCACTGGTTCTGCCAGGCTCTGGTCCTGATAGCCGCGGCCACCGGCCTGGGCTTCATGGTGGCCAGTAAGAACGTGTCGGAGCTCCCCCACCTGCTGACCTGGCACAGCGTGCTGGGGGTCTGCACTCTGGCTGCGACTGCGCTTCAGGCGGCCTGCGGCATCGGCCTCCTCTTCCCTAAGCTGCTGCGCCTGTCCTCCCCCCCGCTGAGGCTGAAGCTGTACCACGCCACCTGCGGCCTGGTGGTCTACCTGCTGGCCACCGTCACCGTGGTGTCGGCCATGTTTTCTGACTGGTTCCAGGCCACGGTGAAAGGCCTTGCCTGGTGGGCCTTCCTCCTGCTGCCCCTCTTCCCTGCCCTGGTGGTGATGAACCAGATCACTAACGCCTACCTGCCACGCAAGAAGATCACCAGCTAGGAAGCACAGGAGATCCCCCTCAGTCCCTCTGGGGCCATGTTGGATTGACCTTGTACTCGATCGGACCGGAGCAGGAGCTAAAGCAGCCTTTGGAAGTTAAACAAGTAACACAACATAAAAACATGTCTGTCTTACAGCGCCGCTGTCTGTAGAGAACTTTAGATTTACTGTGCTAAATCGTTGTTGGTTACTGAAGAACACTTTCAACCTTAAATTAAACAATTCATTTGTGTTTTCTAATTTCTCTGCTCAAATGAATGCAGTTCTAGTTTCTTATACCAAGTGCAAAAAGCAGAGGGTTGCAGTCGGCTGTTTTTTAGTGTGATTCCATTTGATAAATGAATGGATGAATGAATTGAAATAAGTACAGAATATACATTTTGGGCAGAAATTGGACGGTATGCATTACCAGGTTGTTTGCTCATATATGAACCCTGATACCTCCTGACTCACTAACTCCAGCAAGAGAACGAAAGGCCTTCAAGCTCAGACTCCTGCTGAGGACAGAAGGAGTGGCACTATGCACAGTGTGGGTAACCATGCCCTATGTAGAACACATGTATGAAGACCCAGCAGGTCGTGGTCGTCCTGACACATCTGCAGAGGAATATTTGCACTCCGTACTATGCAGTGAAAATGATGAGGATGTGGATGATTTGAGACCAGCATGCAAATTCTATATATGTATTCTTTTGTGATACATTTGTCTGTCTTGGCTGCTTAAATGAGCCACATTTAAAGCAAGTTCCATCAGTCAGTACTATGTTTGGATATTTAAATAAGGAGACCAAACATAGCTGAAGGGGAGCAGATATTGGACTCACTGAGGTTCAGCATGTGGACACTAACACCACTAAATAAATGCTAACGTTGCTCAGTGTCTGCAGAATGTGCAAATAAGCAGGGAGGAGGGCTTCTGTTCCTCCGTGGCCACACAAACCAATCAATGCAGCTTTAATAGAGCATGGCCACCATCATGTAGTCATGAATTATACTATAGAACATCACGTATTGGTGGAGGGCGCTTTGAGCTAATGACTTTCTTATAGAGGCATTTTGAAAACAGTAAACATGTGGGATATGAGCTCTGAGTTTTATCACTGGTGTTAGGGGGATGGTGTCCTCAGTCCTCATTTATTATTAAGTTGCTTGCTTTGATAATTATATGTGTAAAACTACATGCATCACCTCTGATGTGCTACTTTTGATGTTGTGTTATGTTTGCTTTTGTAGTCAATAGGTGTACAATAGAGTTCACTCAATAGTGACCCCTCTTATGTGTTGCTTTCTCAAACAAGGCCAAAGGCACAATCCAGGAATTTAATGCAAATGAAAACCTCCCATCATATTTCACCCGTGCTCAAAGTTCTGTCTTTCTCAATATCTCTGTAAAGTATTTCAATTGGTAGAACATGCAATCAATGCACTTTACCCTCCAATTCTAGTCCAGTTTCTAAGGGCTAATCAAGGACAAGTTGGTCTCCCCAAACTGGCTTCTCTCTGAGTGATTCTGATCCATCAAACTAATTGTTTGATACTGTCTACAGAACTAGCTGAGAAGGCCACACAGCGCGCAGCAGAGACTGCCTGCCAGGCTGTATTCAGGGCATATCAAAGTCCAAGCAGGAGGTTTTCACAGCAACAGGATGTATCCAGCACTCAGCCAGAGCCCTGATATGTAAACCTGATGCACTAAGACCTTTTGGATGTACTGCAGCATATACAGGCAGCTTATGTAAATACTTTTTGGACATAATACCATTTGATGGTCATGGAATGTACTCTGTATGCAATTAAAAATAATAATGGAAGATAATAAACGCTCATAGACTGTATAGGTAACGCCAGGAAATGGTCTGGAACCAGGAAATGGTCCACCTTTTCATTTCCGGGTTTAACCGGCCGCTCTTCTTGCTGGGTTTGTTGCCATGTTTGAATCGGTTTGATGATCATGTTCTGCAATAATGATGTTTCCTTGATGAAAAAGAGGCGTTAAAATCCAAATAGTGAGAATGTTGTTACTTCTTTACTTTTGAGATGCTACTGAGAACAACTCACAGAGTATGGGCTGTGCTGTATGAGGAGATCACAGTGGAAGTTATTTCTCCTGTCCTTTTCAGCACTATCCGTAATAAACACAGAACTACATTTGAATTGGTATTGTATTTTATTTTAAATGAGAAAAAGTGCACGTCCGAGGAGCTGTCATCAACTAACACACTCCATCCTGTTGGCTCGATACTAAAAAGCAACCAGTAATTTGAGAGGAACCTTTTTTTAAATAAAACTACATTTGTGAAACGTTTTGAAAGACTTCAGTACAACTTGTCAGAGAACCACAGATGAAAGAGTGATGTTGGAGAGCAATGCAAGGAACACACACACACACACACACACACACACACACACACACA
>CALSBZ010004409.1:249892-262916 GCA_943591055.1 Gobionotothen gibberifrons
GTGAAGTAACTAAAGGTATTCAATACATGTAGTGGAGTAAAAGTACAACATTTACCTCTGAATTGTAGTACTTAAGTACAGTACTTGAGTAAATGTACTTAGTTACTTTAAGTTTACACCACTGGTGTTATATATATATATATCAATACAATAACATTGGTGTACCCTGCCTTGTTAATTGACACTAATTGCATCAGTACAACATCAAAGGCGTGTCATATTCAGTCTGCTGAGAACACTTTCTCTTCTCCAACAGAAGAAGAACCGTTTACATCAACAAATACTTTTTAAATGCTCCTATTTTTATTCTTTGTCAAGATTCTAAAATAAACCCCAATAGGCGCTTTCACACCGGAGTACTTTTCCCCCTAGTTCCGATAGTTCCTGGGATTTTGCGTTCACACCAAAAAGAGAACTTAGTTCATGAGAACTTTCCCCCCCCTTTTCAGTCCCTGCTAGAGACTCTGTGCCAATATTCGTTGTGTCCAAACGGCGGTACTGCAATTTCCGTATCAGTCCGTGACGTCACCCGGCCCAAAACAACTTTTCCCCATTGACTAACATGGGGAAAGAGACGTCTGTAAATCGGTGGATACTTTTTTTTAACAAAATAAACTACACAGTATGAACTATTTTGTAGCCCTTATTAGAATCATCCGGTCCTTAAAGTTGAAAAATGCACTAAATGCCGAATATAGATTTATTTCCTCTCTCCATCCATTCTACTGAGCCGAGAGTGGGAGCTCGGGGGGCGGGGCTTAAGTGGCGCATGCTCTGTGACTGCACATACGGGTTCTTCTGCTCTGACAGCCAGGCATGACGGGTAATCTGTGACGTTTCGCCATTTTGTCTTCCTGCGCCAAAGAGTATCCAGTTCTTATTATACATCCATGCTTCATTTGCGTAATCTTCCCTCAGGGATTTATTCTGGTGTGAACGCAATCTGCTCTTTAGTTCAATGGGGGAACTAAGTGCTGGGAACTAAGTACAGCAAAGTACTTGGTGTGAAAGCGGCTATTGCTTCATGCACAGATTGTTTAAAATAAAGGCTTCGAGGAGCTCAAACAGGACAAACCCCCTTCCCTGATAGCCTTTTAATTTGAAAACAGGAAGTATATGTACATGAAACAGTATTAGCCGCTTTTCACAGTGGAGCTGCTGCTGGCCACTCCTCTTTGGAGCTGTTGCTGGCTACGCCCCTTTGGAGCTGCTGCTGGCCACGCCCCTTTGGAGCGTCCACATGCAAGCAGTGAGCTCTGTGAAGAGAAGGCTGTGTACCAGCAGAAACTCAGCTGGTAAACTGTGGTTTGCGCCACAGTTTATGGGCGCTGTATGCAATATAGGCGTAGTTCTGTTAAGAAAAGATAATAGGATGTACTTCTGTACATGTATGTACTGCTGCTGAATACACAGACACACCGCTGGGGGAGGGGATTCAGATAGCGACTGTATATGGGGACGATAGGTTGGGGCGGAACGTTGCCAGGAGTTCAACGTAAAGCCAGCCCACATTTGAGTAATGTCGTCATGACTGCAGCAAATCTGGATCAGCTCTGTCGTACCCCTGTTTTTAGAGATGTGGGTAAGGAGGAAAAGAGAGGGGGTTGTATTTCCTGACACCTTTTGAGTCTCCTGACACACCGGGGACACGTATATGTATAAAAGACATCAAAAAGTCCATTTTTAATGACAGGTGACCTTTAAGGTTCCCTGTGGAGTTTCTGACATAATAAATACATGATATGTATTACATACATAATAGATAAACAGTGAACATGGTTACCTGTCTCTCCTGCTCGGCCAGGCCTCCCTGTGCTGCCTGGCTCAGCAGCTCCAGGACAGACGGCATGTTGCTGAGGAGCTCCACCAGCTCAGAGGAATGTTCCAGAACTCCAGCTGCAGGCCCGTTAGACTGCTGCGCTGCTGTCCGGTTGTTTCCTTCCACTACTGAGGGTTTGGCTTCTTCAGGCTCTGTGTGCACAGAAATGACAAGTCGTAAGCATTGTTGTTTATTTCAGGGAAGTTGTTGTGGAGTTTTATAAATAAAAAAACACTGTCCTTTGTTGCAGTGGTGGGTTCTGACTCGGAGATCGTTGTAGCATTGCATCAGATCATATTTAATAAGCAATCCAAGTGGCATATAAACATAAACGATCAACATAAACTACCTTCATTTAAAGGTAACAGAAAGGAGTGAATAATCCAATCAAACAAAAAGATTGCGGTCAGAAGACTTTACCGCGTCCCTGTCTAACCATCCTCCGCTGTGTCCCGTTGTTCTACCATACACACACGCATGTCATATCCTGCCTTACAGCGCATATTTATTGACAGCAAAAAAGAGACTTAAATGTACTTAAGTAAATTAGCATTGTTTAAATCCAAGTGTTATTCACAAAAACAAATAATGAAGTAAGTTATTTATTCTTAAGATATTTGCAGCAGGGATGGCAAAAGTACAGACATCATACACTCAAGTAGAAGTACTCGTGTTTGAAAATACTCAGGTAAAGTACTGAGTAAACTTCTTTACTCAAGTACAGGCAAAGAAGTATGGGCTTTGAGATGTACTTAAGTCAAAAGTAGCTCTAACTACCAACTGTTTTATAGAACATCTCCCTCTTATATGGCTATGGGTGATTAGGAATGTCTAAATCGAAAACTTCCCCTGCCTCTTCCTCTTCCCTAATGTTGGCCATTCTTCTTGCCTTGCTCCGTTCAAATAGCTTGGTAGGCTACTGGCACGGTTTGAGATAAGGTTAGCTGCTTCCTGCTGCCTGCCGCCGTCGGCACAGCTCAAAGGATGATGGGAAATACCTCGAGCTGAGTTCTTATTGGTCCTTCTTCTTGAGAGAAGACCAGGAAATACTGGATACACCGATTGTATTTTTTCTATGATCTTAGGTTGAAATAGGTACGCAATGATTCTAAATAATAATGATAACCTCTGATTTGCAGATATTCAAACAATAATAATCTTAAAGTCAAATGGCTCTGACAGTAGTTGTATTGGACTGATATATTATGAAGAAGTATCTCAGTATATTCATGCCGGACACGGACCTGAGTTCTGCACACAGCTTCTTTTACATGCCGGCTCCTCTGCAGCCTCACTCTCACTCTCCGTCTTGTCTGAAGTCGTGTCCTCCTTGCTGGGTGAAGCAGGACCATCAGTGTTCATGCTCTGGACTTGGTTTATCACCGGGAGACTGGGGGTGTGTGTAGAATGGACCGGAGTTTGCTGGTTTACCAGACTAGTGAGGATGTTTTTGAAGCCGACAGCCACGTCGAACATCTGCAAGCTGTCAGCGGCCGCCACGATGCGGCTCACGTTGTGTTTGCCCAGAGGCAGCTTGCCGGTGTAGACCATGTCCAGCAGGCAGCCGAATTCCTGCGAGGACACCATGGCCGTGTCGATGGAGATGGTGTCGGAGCCTTCCAGGAGAGACCTGCCGGAGAAGATAACTTTATTTATGTTGAAAATCCCACAATAGTCTATATGCCAGATCCTAGACTCACTTATTGTGAACCCGGAAATGTTGAGTACCCCAAAGTTTTATGTAGTGATGTTACGTATTGCGCCGAGGCTTCGGAGCGTGTGTCGAGTAATCCCCGAAGCTTTTTGTGAAGCATGTATCGAGGCTTGTATCGTTTTGGGCTAGTGACGTCATCGATGACAAACGAAGCCTCGCTGCCTGTCGATACCACGTGACTGCTTCAGGAAACGATTCAGATCGGTTGAACCGTTGAACCACAACGCTCATAATACCCATGGATGTATAATGAACCATATTACCCCTCCTGTAACCGGTGACACGATGGAATTAAGAGAGCTCAGACCCTCACTCATATAGAGGTCTGAACATGTCATAAGTATAAATAAATAAAAGCATAAATAAATGTAGGAATAAAAACATGAATAAATAAATAAATACAGGAATAAATATACTTCAGTGTTTTCATGTAGATTCAGTGTGTGTGTCCTGTGGCTCAGCTGGAAAGCAGTTGACACACGACCGCAGGGTCCCTGGTTCAACGACTCGTCATTGTGTCTTTTATTTTAATTTTATAAAAGCCACAGCTAAATTAGATAATGCAGTTAATAAATGTAGTCTTTGATATGTTTTAGCCTTTCTCAGGCTACCACATGGTTAAGTTTACGAATATTATTAAGGAATACAAATCCCTCTTTGCAATGTTTACCAGCCTCTTTAGGCTTTTCAATCACAATCATTAAACTGGAATAAATACTATATTGTTAAACATGAAAATATGATTTAATGTTCGTTGTTTAGAGTTATTCTAAGGTTTTACTCATTGGGAACTCGGTATGAGATAGAGCACACTGTTGAGATGTCAAATCTGCCTGTTTTACACACTTTGACCAACAGGGGGGTTTGTGTTCAGATGAAGCCCATGATGAAGCCTCATGAGATGAACCCTTTTGCGAACCAATTGGCTGGAAAGCTTCAAAGCTTCATAAGGCTTCATCTCGCCATCACTAGTACGGGTCTCCAGCACAAAGAAACTGCCGGTTTTGCTTACCTGCATATGTTGGGCAATTAGCATAAGTTGTGTTTATTAGCATGAATTACCATTGTAGCCTATGTGGAAAACAGACCATTTTTTGTGATTTTGGGGCTTATTGAGGATGCTGAATCCATTTCTGGCTCTGGATCAGTTGGATTTGACAGATTGCCTATTTGTTTAAGTACAAATTGTCCACAGTAGAGAAAATAATTGTCATCTCGTGCTCTCTATATCCAATGGTGGCAAAACTAGTGATGGTAGTCAAAATCAGTCCACAAGAGTACAAATATGGCCACTTTCAGATTAAAACTGCTATGCTCAGAAATGGATTCAGCATCATCAATAACCTCCAAAATCACTCAAAGATTGTCCAAATCAGCCAAGCCATTTTTTTACTATTGTTTACATAGGCTATAATGCCATTCATTTTCATTAACGCAATTGATGCTAATTGTTCAAATTACCCAACATATGCAGGTTAGTATCCGGCAGTTGCTACGTCTGGGGACCCGTACTATACATTTATAACATAAAACTTTGGGGTACTCAACATTTCAGGGTTCACAATGCTGGAAACTACACTACAAACTCATTTAGGTCCACAACATCCCTCTACAAGTCATCTTGCCTTCATCACCCCTTTGACTTAAAATGCTATATTTATTATGGATATGGTAAATGACCAGAGAAACATGGTAGTGTCACTGCCCGTCCCTGAAACCCCTGTTAGTGTTTGTAAGTGTTTGTTTCTTCTGTGTGTCTCTCTCTCTCTTTCTCTCGACTGCAGCCGAGGAGAGAGGAGGGAGGACGCTTCCAGAGGAGAAGAGAGCGAGGATACACCAGTGTAGACTACGCGGAAGACGTAGATGCGATGTGATATGAATGATAATGGGACACACATCAACGTCTGCACTCACAGTGCCGCGGACTGTACGTAATGTTACTTTGATCCAGTTACTTATGTTGTGGCAGATATTTAAGTAAGCTTTCTTAACGCTAATGTTATAATAGTCAGATTGCTCTGAAGATGGGAGGTGATATTCTATTAATGTTCACGTTCACACAGTCTGTGATTTTTGCCGGCCGTCTTTCCTGCAACGGCAGTTTTTCTGTATTTCCTTTCTCCTGTAATGTGACTTGATCGCTTTAAACTCCGCACCCTGAGCTCTGATTGGTCAGCAGGCAGTGCTTTTACTGAGTTGATCTCTTAGCCTGCAACCTAACCTCCTCCCGAGGAGGTTAGCCGCTCAGCATAAGTTACCATGGAGATCTAGCCTGCTAAAAAGAGAACCAGCGTCGTAAGACCGGAAACCCAGAGTAAGCGAAAATCCGGCTTCGTAGTACAGGCCTCAGAAGTAAAGGGCGTTGTTTATGGTGACGCTGGAGTGAACGAGGACATTAGTGATGGGATTTATGGCTCTTTGAAGGGAGCCGGATCTTATGGCTCCGTTCCTTTCAAAGAGCCGTTCAAAAGAGTCGTTCAAAAGAGCCGGTTTTTTTTTTTTTAAATGGGGCGGGGTTACTAGGTTTATCTGCGAAATAATCACCAGGATAATGATTGACTGTATTGCCAGACCTAATGTCAATAATCTGCATTGTAAACATGACACAAGGTGGCACCATATACATGTCATTCATGTCAGTGAATGTACTTTGAATTGACCCTCTGTAGCCTATGTGTTAAGTAAATAAAGTTGCCTTGCCTTGAATGAAATTCATGCAACTCTTAACATTAGATACTGTGTTTTTAAGTGTCAATGGAGATTATTTGTTGACCCTGCTTTAAAGGATATTTTGCCTTTACAAATGGTGCTTTATCACTGCCTGGGTTTTGGTTGAAGAGCATTTAACCGCGTTTTCGCGTTTGGCTCATTTTCCATCCGAAAAACACGTTGTCTACCTGTCCTACACTTGTTATGACTTCTCTCTCGCGCGTATTCCGTTAAGACCCCCCCCTCCCTTCCTCCCTCCCTTCCTCCCTCCCTGTGAGCCCAGTGTGCTCTGATTGGTCAAGCGACGTGCAACTGCACGTGAGGAGCTGCTGTGAGGAGCAGACAGGGCTTCCGTGTCGGAGATAGATACAGTCAGAGTAGGGGCAGGTCTTCACAGAATATGTTTTGGGGCACAAAATCAAGCTTTTTAAAAGGCGAGTGGATTTTGGCAGGCAGTGAGTGCGGACAAACGATTGAACGATAACAAGAACGGCTCTCACCAAGTACGACTCGGTTCCCCTCGTTCATACCAAAGAGCCGTTCAAAAGAATCGGCTCGTTCGCGACCGACACATCAGTAGAGGACATCCCAACTCATACCTGAGGACTCCTCTGTCCTTGCGTCTCTTCCTCGTGTCTCTCGCTCGCGTCTTACGGGGGCGGAGGTACGACGAAAGGAAGGGACGCTAGTGAGGGAAAGGAGGAGGCTAAATAATCAATTGGGACCAGCCAGGCCTCTCAACCCACCCTGGAACAACTTTTTGAAAAGGGGAACCACTACCCCGGTCTGCCACTCCTTCGGTACCGTTTCCGACTCCCACGCAACGTTGATGAGACTTTTTTCTCATCATAATAAACCTTTTTTCTTAAAAACATTGCACCTTAGTAGTTACCTTTTCAGAAAACATAAATATGTGGGACATCTGTGGGCCAGTGATGAGTGTTATCATTGTAAATCCTGAGAGACCTGCATATTGTTCAGTTAAGATATTAATTGTGCACTTAGCATTTAAGGACTGGCTTGTCACTTTGACAATATAATCATTTATTTTGTCAAACTACCATTTTATGAATAATCTAGAAAGATCTATGTACGTATAAACTTGAGACTATGTTTGGACTTGAAAAATGAATATGAATTCCGAGCCACTAAACACCTGCTAACCACTCTCTGCAGATCATGTTTCAAAGCCCATGCTCACACTACCTGAAGAGCATGCTGGAGGCGGCCAGTACCAGTTTATGGGCGCGGTGGGGGCTGTCCCCCACCAGGATGGTGCAGTCACACAGGTGGCCCTCCCTCCTCAGGGCCCACAGCTGCTGCATCAGCTGGCTGCTGTAGTTGGGTAGCTCCATCATTTTGCTGATGTTCCGCTCTCTTTTCTATGAAGAGAGAACAATTCAGAAATGCAACTTATTATTATTATTTTCAGCAAAATACTTCAAAACACTTAGTATTTGAAGCCAGAATAATGAGCATATAATTTGCATCTACTGGTGGAATGGCACACACTTACACTGTACAGAGTGTATCGAGTAAGTACTGTTCATGTTGTGTGTTTTGGACGTATGCGGAATTAGAACAAAAATGACTACTATATTCATAATAAGTCCCAAATACAGTGGTGGGAAAATATTTAGATGCTTTACTTGAGTAAAAGTACTAATACGACACTGTAAAAAACTTCAATTTCAACTAAAAGAACTGCATTGAGAATGGTACTAAAGTAGAAGTATTTGAGTACGATGAGTAAAATGTACTTAAAATATTAGGAGTATAAGTAGGCCTACTTATTGCAGGAAAAATATTGTAATAGTTTCAAGCAAAAGCTCTTCACGTTTAAGAAGCTAGAACTGTGAATTGAACTGTATTTTTGAACAAACAATTTGCTGCCAATGAATTCTCTGTTAACCCTCTCATGGTCTGAGTTTATTCAATCTAATGTTGGATGGATTCATATATACCAAAAAATCATATTTAAAAGTGTTGTGCGTCAAAATCTGAATTTATAAAGTAACCAGAAAATAAATCTGTAAAATATGTGTAATGGAGTAAAAATGATTAAATTGGCTTCCAAAATGTAGTACAGTAGAAGTATAAAGTAGTATAAAAAGTATAAATACAAATATTCACTTTTCGGTATTTATCCCATATTTATTTGACATTTGAATAGATGTTGGTGTATGAAAAAAAGTAATATATTATATAAAATGCTGTGCCTTTTAAAACTTAAAGAGTGGTGAACATTTGCTAACCAGGCTCCAGTTTCTGAGCCTGATGTTCACATGGCTTTCCGGTCAATGTTTACCAGATTAGCTACTTAAGATTTAGCATGCTATCCGTCCCTAGCTTTAGCTCCGGATGCTAATGTAATGTCGAACTCGAAAAGCTTATGAATGTAAGGTTAGTGAAATACATAGGGATGCATGAGCAGCATTCTCCAAATAAAGGATGAGCGCCTCCAACACGCAGCCGGCAGTCAGTGTAGTCTTTACCTTAACCCATTCAAACGATCCGTTTCTTTATTTAAACTCCTTTGCTGAACAACTTTGCTCTGCGCAATAAAGGTTAGCCGTTTTGAAAATGGCGTCAAGCGGTGCGGCAACGAAACGGGTCCGTTTCCGGTTTAGGAAAATATAGCTGTCTGCTGCCTCCAGACAGTATCACTCAGTCTAGTGAAGTTGTCGCATACAGTAGCTGTTCATCGGTTAGAGGAGTTACCTTCAGTCCCTTATCCGACAGGCACAGCTCGCAGCAGAACCGAAGAACGAGCAGAACCCAGCAGCCGCACCGGAAGCTGCTCCGGGACTGTTTTTCTGAGGACAAATATTTTGTATAGTGTTTCCACTTTTCCACAATGTGTCTTTTATTCTATCACTCTTTGTACTTTTAATTGTTTTGGTCTGATTTTGACAAATGATACGACTTCAGGATGAGGACATTTTAATAAACTTGAAAGGTGATGGATTTTATACAAATATTGGTTCAAATAACACATTCTATTTGTGGGAATATTTCACATTTACAAGAAGAAAACCAAACCAAATGTTGTCCACTTAGAAATACAACAATATGGTACCACTGTTAAAAAATAAATAAAAAATAAGAAGGAATCAAAACCATAAATCATTTGATAGGATATGCCAAATTGCTCCTGTGGGGATTGCCTTTAAGTCGCCTTGGATAAAAGCGTCTAATAAAGGGACATGTCATGTAATGTAATACATATTTTACTTGAAATGTTACCTTTTTTTAAATCACTATTTTCTTTACATTTCTTTATTTTCTTTAGTTTACTCTGTAGCCTACGTGTACCTTTGTAGCCTACTCATGATGTCAATGTTTTGATGTTCATATAGATTTTCTTGAATAAAGGGGGGAAAGAGATAATTCAACGTTATAAAAACATTGTAGAGCACGAGGCTGTCAATTATTTAACAGTTAGGAGAATACCATTCTGTTATATTGAAGCTACACCATTGACAAAAGTGTTCAATATGAAGAACATTACAATACAAATAAAATAAAGAAATAGTCATTTGAGTGAAACATACAAATAAACCAACCAGGTGAGAAATAATTGATTAAAAAAACACTCCAACTCAATAACATTACTTTATTGGATATAGTTTATATTTCATGAGGACATTTTTATTTTGAACACCACAAGAAATGAAGACCATTACCATACCTGACAAAAAAACCACCAAATCACCATATTTAGGACGATGGAAACAGCAAACATTAAACATTTTTCTCTAGAAAATGTTTCAGTAAAATAGTCATAAATAATTTAAGGAAAACTGTAGAGCATTCAAGCTTTTATCCCCATTAAGGTCATAAGGTGGATATATATTATTATTTTCTATGGAAATCATTTCAATATATTCTTACATACAGGGAAAAACTTTGTCTGATCCCAAAGAACATCAAGTTTATGACCATATCTGATGGAGTAAAGCATCACATCTTCATATTTTGGAGGCTGATTCCCTCATTTCGCATCCCTGAAAATGGGAATAAGAATTGTATAAGTTATTTGAAGATATTCTGAGACATAACAGTGAGACAAAAATACATTTTTAGAATGCAATGTGTTATTATTTCCCACAGGCCAAGCCGATCATTACAACAAAGGAAAGCACAAAAATATGAACTTCTCCTTCTGGAAGACTTGTCCATCCGGCTGCTTCCTCCAGCTCAGTTGGATGTTGTCATCCAGTCCCTGGTCTCTCAGGTTCTCTTTTATCTGAGATACAAAACTTCTTATCATTATCATTCAAATACGGAGATGGGATTTTCCTGGTTCATTTGGTGGCACGTACATTTCTGTTGTGAAAAGTAATCTGGTTGTTTTCTGTTTTTGTATTAAAAGTAGAAAACAGGCTGCACCGCCGGGTCGTTCAGATCCACATCAGTTTTCTTTTCAGCACCCTCAGTTTTATCACTTGCTTAGTAGCAGTCACAGCTTTGAAAAATACTTTATCAGTCACAACATTAGTGGTTGCTTATTTTTCAGCAGTCTTATCACTTGTTTCATCGTAGCTGTGCATTTTACTCACGCCTGTAGCAAATGAAAGGCTTCTTCAACCCGCTTAACGGAATACGCGAGAGAGAGAAGTACAGGACAGGTAGACAACGTGTTTTTCGGATGGAAAATGAGCCAAACGCGAAAACGCAGTTAAATGCACTTCAACCAAAACCCAGGCAGTGATAAAGCACCATTTGTAAAGGCAAAATATCCTTTAAAGCAGGGTCAACAAATAATCTCCATCGCCACTTAAAAACACAGTATCTAATATTAAGAGTTGCATGCATTTCATTCAAGGCAAGGCAACTTTACTTACTTAACACATACTGTTTCATTCTTGCCCCTCATATTACAAGAATGGACGGTTGAAGCACTTTTAGCTGCTTACACTTTATTGAACTTGTACATAGAACGTAGCATAACATTTACACCCTGGCTTCATCCGCATGCCTGCTCCGGTGTGTGTTCCCCTCAACAGGGTCCGTGTGGAAACATATAACAACTATTGTAACACATACAGAGGGTACATTCAAAGTACATTCACTGACATGAATGACATGGATATGGCGCCACCTTGTGTCATGTTTACAATGCAGATTATTGACATTAGGTCTGGCAATACAGTCAATCATTATCCTGGTGATTATTTCGCAGATAAACCTAGTAACCCCGCCCCCTTTTAAAAAACCGGCTCTTTTGAACGGCTCTTTGAAAGGAACGGAGCCATAAGATCCGGCTCCCTTCAAAGAGCCATAAATCCCATCACTACTCAGCAGTAGCTCTGGGCCAGGTCCGTGTGGTGTGCTCTGCAGTAGCTCTGGGCACCGGTCCACATCATGCTTTTGTTAATGAAGACAAATCTCACATTCAACCCTAAAAATGTACAACAATATAACATTTACATTCCCTGAGATATAATGAATTACATCAATAAATGAACACATGTATAAAATAAATATGTATACTCTTTAAAAAAATGTTTGAGTATTTTTTAACAGTCTCTCTCCATGAATAAAAAATATCCTTAATAATCACACAGAAAAATTACATACCGTTTTGAGGTTTTTCAACATGTTGGCAAGAAACTTTAGGTCTCATCAGTGGTGGAAGAAGTATTCAGATCTTTAGTTAAAGTACACACCACCAGGTGCGACCGTGGCTCTGTGGTACTTCATTGGTTTCTCAATCAGAAGGTTGGTCATCGTGTCAATTTATTTATACCTTACTACAATTGATCAGCTAATTATTGCAGTATAACACATACTTAGTGGATATTTATCAGCTATAATTAAACTATTGAACTTCTTTTAAACATTGTTAAAAGTGACTTTTAAATCCAGCAATGCACTACAGTGTCAGCTTTTAAAAATCGTACACACCCAATGTGTATTGTTAACTTTTTCCAACTTTTTCATATTTAATAGAAATGTTTAAATGAGCCACATCTGTATTCCTCGATGTATTGAAACCTTAAATATTTTTAAATGTTTCATACATATGGAGTTTCATTAAACGTTTAACATAATTTGTATTACTCAACTTTACTATAACGTTCATTCATATGGAACCCATTCCGTGTTATCCAAATATTCCTGCTTCTTCACTTTCTTCGTACACATTAAAGCCAGCATAGCAGTTCAGCGTCAGCTTTTCAGCATAAAGCATTGGTTGGGAACTACCTGTTTTATATAGATATTGTATTTCATTGTATTTTAAATGAATAATATTAATCTTAAATTAATATTCTTACCACTGACATCAATGCAGGCAGCCCTGTAATGGTCCGTATATCCACATCCTCCCAACGTCCATTACCAGAATAAAAAACGGAGCATCGTTCCCACAAAAAGTGATTTGGTCCTCCATGCTACCATCGTCTGAACTCCATCTCTCCCGGTTTGTAGAAGCTTTTGTCTGACAGTGACCATCTCCTGTCCACGCCCTTGTACAGTCCTATCCAGAATGACTGAAAGCAATATTCATTGTGTTCACTATTAAAACTTCTTGTTTTTTATTCTTAATATTCCTGTTTAAATTCTCATGTGTACTATCATCTGTGTTTTTGTCCTATTCTGTCGCTGCTATAACACCTGCATTTCCCTATGGGGATCAATAAAGGTCCATCTTATCTTAACTTATATCTTATCTGATCTTATTTTATTTAAAGGTGATAAAGGATCCTCACTTACCAGTTACCAGGGTGCTACCTGGGGGGGGGGGGGGGGGGGGGGGGGGGGGGGGGGGGGGGGGG